>RXON01002440.1:0-11086 GCA_009667805.1 Leptobrachium leishanense
CAGTAACCCTTTTGAAACCGCTAGTAAAATAAGCATTTTAGCAATTGAAACTGTTTACTACAATTATGTATTCAAACGTTTCCCGCACCTTATCTCCCTGGTTCACACGAAGGGATAAGAGTTTTTTCTCTGCCCAGTGCCGGACCTCAGGGTACCGGACCCCAGGGTGCAGGAGCTCAGGACCTCAGGGTGCAGAACCCCAGGGTGCAGGACCTCAGGGTACCGGACCCCAGGGTGCAGGAGCTCAGGGCCTCAAGTTACAGGACCTCAGGGTGCACTCGCTAAAGGACACTGAAATTTCATTCAATGCACTGAATTGTGAAGTATTTGTCCGCCGGCACCTGCCGGGTAAAGCACAGAACAGGAGATGCAGAGGAACCATTCCCATGTGATCCCATCGCAGCCCGAATAATGAGCGGGAACATGGAGACACAGGCAGCAGCACTAGCAGATATCATACGGGTCTGTATGGCAACAGCCAGCCTTAGGGACCAGCCGCATGTGCTCGCATTGTATATTAGATTGTAAGCTCTTGAGCAGGTCCTCCACCTCCCGCTCCGCTTATGCAAGGTGTACGTCGCCCTGTCATTGCTTCACCCATTGTACAGCGCTACAGAACCTGTCGGCGCTCCTTAGACCAATAATTGTATCGGTGTATACACCTTACGCATATATACTTAAAATATATTGTGTTGAATAACCCCCAGGGTTTTCTTTGTAAGAGCCACCACGTTATTTGATCATTTGTGCCCCAGATCATTTTTTATTTATTATTTTTTTTTTTTTTTTTTTTTTTTGATTACTAAACCTTCAATGCTGTGCAACTACTTATCCCACAGCGCTGCTATCTGGCTGCCTGAGCATTGTGGGATCTGCAGCCACAACACATGCAGGTCCTTAGAACAAAAACAGAAAATCAACAAAACCAATTGAATAAAAACCATCTGCCTTTCTCTTTAACTAAATCTAGTCACACACAGACAGACACACAGACACACCCTACACCTGCTTCTTGCTGGGGAGTGGGAATCCAGCAGCTCTGCCCCCTATAACAGCAGCACATGGCACAGCCTGCACTTCCTGTCACCCTCTCCCCTTACCACACAGAGGAAGCTCCCGGTCATGTGATCACACAGAGTGCTCCCTCAAGTGTTCCAGCAGACATGTAGATGCCCCCCCAGCCACCAAACTTTCCCTCTCCTTTCTCTTCACCAGAAACACCTGAAAAAAACATGATCTCACCTTGATGCACTTCTCACGTTGGCAGGAACAGAGGAAGAACCCTGCACCCATCACCAGCATATATAGTCCAGTTAAGCAACACTGTTGCAACCACTCCACCAATAACACCGTAGCTTTTCCTTGACTGACAGGCCCATGCTTCCAACCGACCCCCCCCCTTCCCCCTCCCTGAGGGGCCCCAGGGATTCTAAACCCTTCCAGATCTTTCCTTAACCTACAGGCCCAGGCCATCAGTCATGTCCCCCTTCCTGAAGGTCCAGGGGGTTCTTACCAGTGCAGCGGTCATATTCATCGGTACCTAAACTTTATTCCAAGAAGTGAAAGATTATAATACAAGATCTCCTGGCAAAAGGGTGGATTGTGAAGTCCAAGTCCCCCTATTCTGCACCAGTGGTCTGCGTCCGAAAGAAGGATGGCTCACTTCGCCTGTGTATAGATTATCGCCTCCTCAATAAAAAGACTGTACCAGATAGGCACCCTCTGCCAAGAATTCAAGACTTGCTTGACACATTGGGGGGTTATGCATGGTTCAGTATTCTCGACCAAGGAAAAGCCTACCATCAGGGCTTCATAGCCGAAGGTTCTAGGCACATGACAGCTTTCATAACTCCCTGGGGACTTTATGAGTGGATAAGAATTCCCTTCGCCTGTCCAATGCACCTGCAGCGTTCCAGCGCAGTATGGAAGAAATGCTAGATTCTCTCAGAGATGAATGTTGTATACCGTACCTTGATGACGTGTTATGTTATGCCAAGTCTTTTGAGGAACATGTGGAAGGACTTCGCAAAGTTCTTCAAGCTCTCCAACATCATGGAGTCAAGCTTCGGCCTGAAAAATGTGAGCTCTTCCGAGGTGAAGTCCGATACGTGGGTCGTCTTGTGTCTGCCGAAGGTGTGCGGATCGATCCCAAAGATCTTCAAGCAGTTATGTCACTCAAAAGTCATACTCCACATACCGTCGGTGAGGTAAGAAGGCTTCTCGGCTTCCTAAGCTACTATCGCTCGTTTATCCAAGATTTTTCAGGTGTAGCTAAGCCTATGTATGAGCTCCTACAAGCAAAGCCTGGGGTGGCACCAGTTGAGTCCAGTAGGAGAAAGACCAAAGGCCCCCAAATGCCTTCCAGAACTCCTGTGGAGTGGACAAGTGAGCATCAGAAATCTCTTGAAACCTTGATTGACATGTTGATAAAGCCACCAATTCTTGCCTATCCAGACTTCAATTTACCATTCTCGCTGCACACCGATGCATCTGAAAGGGGCCTTGGGGCTATACTCTACCAGAGTCAGGATGGAAAATTAAGAGTCATTGCGTATGGCTCCCGGACACTGTCCCAGGCCGAAAGAAATTACTGCCTACATAGTGGTAAACTTGAGTTTCTTGCACTTAAATGGGCAGTGTGTGAAAAATTCAGAGACTACCTGTTCTATGCTCCACATTTTACCATTTACACAGACAACAATCCCCTGACCTACATAATGAGCACTGCGAAGCTGAATGGGGTTGGCCATCGCTGGGTGGGAGAATTGTCCGACTACCACTTTGATGTGAAATATAGGCCTGGTAAAATAAATATTGATGCTGACACACTGTCGCGTATCCCCCTTGACATCGAAAAGTATACCACTGAGTGCACTGAGCAATTGTCATCTGAAGTGGTGCGAGCAGTCTGGGATGGAGCTCGTGCAGCCAAAAAGAAAGATGTGGCTTGGGTTGCAGCACTCAGTATGTCGTCTATGGAAACTGACCCAACATCCCAAGGTTCATTGTTGCCAAGAATAAATAAAGATGAACTCTCCAAAGCTCAACGGGAGGATCCAGTGATAGCCAAGGTATTGAAGATGAAGGAGGAAATCAAGGTGCCAGATGAAAGTCTAAAGAAAACCGTGACTGGAGCGGCCAAGAAACTTTTGTATGAATGGAACAAACTAATTATAGAGGATGGATGTCTCTATAGGCAAACAGCTCATAACAAACAACTTGTTCTCCCAACCCAGTATAAGCAACTTTCTTTGGAGCACTTACATGACAACATGGGACATCTGGGCACAGAACGGGTTCTTCATCTGATGAGACAAAGATTCTACTGGCCATATATGAAGAAGGAAGTAGAGGAGTATATCACAAAGAAGTGTCCCTGTATTAAGCAAAAGAAACCAACGACCCATGTCCGAGCACCCATGGGGAGTATAACATCCAGCTCACCTCTAGAACTTGTTTGCATCGACTACCTGCACTTAGAGCCAAGCCGGGGTGGGTATGAGTATATACTAGTGGTCGTAGATCACTTTACTAGGTTTGCGCAAGCTTATCCTACTAAAAACAAGTCTGGCCGTACAGCAGCTGAGCGTCTTTTCAATGATTATATCCCTCGGTTTGGTTACCCTGGAAAGCTACACCATGACCAGGGCAGGGAATTTGAAAATGAGCTTTTCAGGAACCTTCGGGAACTTGCTGGAGTACGCCATTCGAGGACCTCTCCGTATCACCCTCAAAGTAACCCAGCTGAGAGATTCAACCGGACTCTCCTCCAAATGCTCCGGACCTTGGCTGATAAGGAAAAGATACGTTGGAAAGATCACCTTCCCCAGATCGTCCATGCATATAATTGTACACGTCACGAGTCAACTGGGTATTCCCCATTCTATTTACTGTTTGGACGCCACCCTCGCCTTCCTGTTGACTTGATATTTGGGCTCGTTGAAGAGGATGAGGGATTAACTCATAAGGGATTTGCTGATCATTGGGCTGGAAAGATGGCTGAAGCATATCAAATAGCAAATGAAAACAGTAAGCAATCAAGTGCGCGGGGCAAAGCTCAATATGACTTGAAGGTCAAAGGTGTTATTCTGAAGCCTGGAGACAGAGTTCTTGTTAGAAATTTGAGAGAGCGAGGAGGCCCAGGGAAACTAAGATCATACTGGGAGAAGATCATCTATGTGGTGAAAGAGCAAGTAGCAGACAATCCGGTTTATGTGGTGAGTCCTGAGAATGGGAACAAAAGTGGAACTAGAACCCTGCACCGAAACCTATTACTGTTGGTAAATGACTTGCCTGTGGAGACACCATCACACCCACTGAAACACGGGAACCAGAAACAAAGCAGACAAGGTAACAGGGAGAAGACAAGAGAACCTACCTACCACAGTGACATCACCGATTCAGATGAGGAAAGCTCTGAAAGATACTGGTTGAGAATTCCTGAGAGTTGGACAGAGCATAAGAGACAGCATACTTACCGGCAAGGTTCAAAACTGAACCATGAGAACTCTCTTGTCGAAATGACGTCACCATCACCTGAGAGAACCGTGCGAGAAAGAGATCAAGTCCAAGTCCCACAGGAACAGAGACACAGTTTGATCGAGACTCAATCACCAGAAGAAGTGATCCTGAATTCAACATTTCCACCTGAAGTCAGTGGAGATAGTGATAGTGAATGTGCCCTGCCTGATGAAGCGGAAAGTCTGACATCAGAAAGCTGTATCGAACCAAGACGGTCAGTGAGAGGGAGTAAGCCAAGACAAGTGTTTACGTACGAAACACTGGGTCAACCATCGCTACAACCACAGACTATGCTCTACAGTGTAGCAGCATATACCTTTCCTCACTTACCTGTATTGGCTACACCATATTATATGCCACCACTCTCATACTACCCGTTTCACGACTCATACAATATGGTACCATGCATTCCCACAGGGGCAGCATATTAAGTTAAGAAAGTGGTGTTCTGGACATAGTAATCTTGCGCCTGAGTGTATATATATTTTTTTGTAGCTGGTGCCCATTTTATTTTGTCGGGGAGGATGTGACACATACGAGGTATGTGCACAATTGTATAAAGTAAGTAATTGTCATGTATAGTGGTGACATTGAAAGGTATGTGTTTATGTTTTCTATGTGGTATATGGTGCCTATAACAAGTCACTATGAGAATGCAGCTCTCTGCAGCAGAAGCAGGGGACTGTTATTATGACGCACAGGGTCTTATGTTCAGGAAGGATTGGGGGAAGATTATAGGTGTGGCACTGGTGATGTGTTCCTGCTTACCCTCATAACCACGAGGATACTGTGGAACAAGCAGCCAATCTGTCTGTCTCCTGATTCTTTCCTGTTTTTACAGGTAAGCCTAAAGCAGGAAGTAACTCCCAAACACTTAATACAGCTGTATATAACATGGATTCTTTATTTTAACTGTGCAGAGAGTCAGATGGGAGACAATAAGAGATATCCTTAATGTAAACACTAGGAGGGTGGAGGCTCCAGGTACTCTACAATAATAATGGTAAAAGCAGTATTTCCTGATGCAGAGTCAGTTATGTACATTTAAATGTACTCAATATGCAGAAATCTTAGATGCATTATTATTTATTATTAGAAAGGAATTGTTCTATGTCTTGGCAGATATGACATCCCCTTATGTGCAGAAGGAAAAGGAATAGCTGTAGCACGCTGCACACTGTATATAATAGGATGTATAGTCTGTGAGACGGATTCACAACTTTCCACAGGGAAAGTTAGATGTTTTGCGAAAATGAAGATGACATGCTAATAGGTCATTTAGAATGAAAATGTTATTGTTTTAAAAGCATTTGGAAAATATGCATTTAATAAAGAGATAACCACGAGGATACTGTGGAACAAGCAGCCAATCTGTCTGTCTCCTGATTCTTTCCTGTTTTTACAGGTATTTACATCTGTCTGCTTGCCCTCTGAACGAGGTCTGCAACATATAGGACGTTGTATAGTTTGCCTGCCACCCACAAAAAGGCAGCAGAACAAAATGGCTCCTTCGTTGCCTAGCGACAAACCCCGCCTACCCTCCCTCTCGTTGGCTACCTGACATCACCCTGACATCCTGCCAGGTCACACACAGAAATGACACTCTTCCGGCGGGAGAATAAACGTCATACTGTTTCTTCCAAACTGTTCATTCGGTTATATAACAAGAGGTAATGTGACGTGTAACTTGAGGCTTTGAAAGGGATTCCGGAATTGTTACTTAGCAACCATGTTTGTTTACGCTCCCGTCCCTTAGCAACCGCCTCCTTCTAGCTGATTGGCTGGCACAAGTTTTACTTGCTTCAAGACAGGACAGACATATTTAATGAACACAGAAGTCAGACTTTATTCATGTGTAGCACCACTATAGGGCGTTGTATAGTTTGCTTGCCACCCACAAACAGGCAGCAGAACAAAATGGCTCCTTCGTTGCCTAGCGACAAACCCCGCCCACTTTCCCTCTCGTTCTCTGACAGCTACCTGTAACTTGAGGCTTTGAAAGGGATTCCGGAATTGTTACTTAGCAACCATGTTTGTTTACGCTCCCGTCCCTTAGCAACCGCCTCCTTCTAGCTGATTGGCTGGCACAAGTTTTACTTGCTTCAAGACAGGACAGACATATTTAATGAACACAGAAGTCAGACTTTATTCATGTGTAGCACCACTATAGGGCGTTGTATAGTTTGCTTGCCACCCACAAACAGGCAGCAGAACAAAATGGCTCCTTCGTTGCCTAGCGACAAACCCCGCCCACTTTCCCTCTCGTTCTCTGACAGCTACCTGTAACTTGAGGCTTTGAAAGGGATTCCGGAATTGTTACTTAGCAACCATGTTTGTTTACGCTCCCGTCCCTTAGCAACCGCCTCCTTCTAGCTGATTGGCTGGCACAAGTTTTACTTGCTTCAAGACAGGACAGACATATTTAATGAACACAGAAGTCAGACTTTATTCATGTGTAGCACCACTATAGAACGTTGTATAGTTTGCTTGCCACCCACAAACAGGCAGCAGAACAAAATGGCTCCTTCGTTGCCTAGCGACAAACCCCGCCCACTATCCCTCTCGTTCTCTGACAGCTACCTGTAATTTGAGGCTTTGAAAGGGATTCCGGAATTGTTACTTGGCAACCATGTTTGTGTACGCTCCCGTCCCTTAGCAACCGCCCCCTTCTAGCTGATTGGCTGGCCGTGTGTATAAATACGGCAATCACGGAGCTGTACACCCAAGAGGTTTAGTTTCTGAAATTAGGAAGTAGTTAGGATTATGTTCATTTAATAGTCACAATCCTTGTGTTCAGTGGTCACAAGCACTAGAGCTCCATACCTCAGCATACAATAAGAACTGGCTAGAACCCCCCCACACACACACACACACAAACATATTACATTTTATTGATGCCAGCTTGGAGTATTATATTTTATTAAAGTCTTGTTTTGTTCCAGAAGAGGTAAAAATATATTCTAGGTGCACCTTAACTATACCTGATACATGATTAGAATACCGTCTTTGGGGTTACAGTCTACAATATAAATAGTTGAACAGTGGGTGTTCTAGCACCAAATAGCACTCCAAAATAGATAAATTTGAAAATACTTATATTTTTAATTGTTTAGGTTTTCCATTCGTTCTTTTCTTCTTTATAGTTAGCTGGTTCAGATCCCAAGGTGGAAGGAAACAAGCTAATAACAAGGGAGATGCCATAAAATAAGCAACAAGACTAAATAATAGTGATAAACAAAGTAATTTATTTAGGTAAAATAAGCCATATGGCAAGGCATTTGTAAAAAAAATTACTAATCAGTATTGATTTCCACAGCAGAGACTACCTCGTTCTCAAGGACACTTACCTAGGAAGCCGGCAGGCGTAAACGCGTTCTAGTGATCCTTGTTTTAAGGTTATTCACTATTATTTCATGCTTTTTTTAAAAAAAAAAAATTTTTATAATGCCTTGCCATATGGCTTATTTAACCTATATAAATTACTTTGTTTCTCACTATTATTTAATCTTGTTACATATTTTAAGGGATCTCCCTTGTTTTGAGCTGTGTTATGTATAGTACTACAGTGTATAACACCCCGTGCCCCGTGCTATATATATATATATATAACATTGCGCTGTATATAACACAGCGACACACAGTGTTTTAGGCTAGGGTCAGAGTGGGGCAGTCGGAACGCGCGTGCAGGCGCACTAAATCACGGCGGCAGTAGCAGCACATAACGGCCAATGACGGCCAATATACGCAGTACGTGCGTACAAAAGTGCGCCGACACCACGCAACCGGCAAATGAACGCATTTTTATCAGAACGTGAAACCGCTGCTACAGACGTACAGAGTGCGCGGCGGCCGCATGGCAGCGTGTGTGCGTGATTAGGAGACGTCAGACGCTGCTAGTGTGCGGCCTACATAACGCTCAAACAGCCGGAATTCCCCAGAATTGCGTTGGTGAGTACCTGCGACTGTGAAAGATGTCTGGACCAGAGATGGACGTCGAGAGGCTCATCAGCGCTGTGGGGGAGCATCCAGGGATCTGGGATACGGCCTGCGAGAGGTATAAGGACAAGGGGAAGAAGGCGAGCGCATGGGTCGAGGTGTCCCGTCAGGTGTACCCGGATTATGATATGTGGTCCGAGAAAGAGCAGCACATACAGAGTGAGTATAATAATTATTTAATTCATAATCCCATAAATGTAAATCACAATAATAATAATAAACAAACAAATGTAATCATTGATGTGAATCTCAAATGCTCCCCAGCTGCCAGGGCACCTCACCTGCATCACTGATGAAATAATTAGATAGAGCATCGCGATACCTGTTGCTGTATCTATTCACAGCTATGATGTCATAGTTCACATCATCCACAAGACCGACAACTGTGAGGGTATCGTCAAAATTAAAACCATCCCTGGCACGCACATAATTATGTAGAATGCAACAGCATTTCACTATGTCCACACAGAAGTCCACATTCACATCCAGCGGTCTATGTAGAATCCTCCACTTGTTGGTCAGTATGCCAAAGGTACACTCCACATACCGTCTCGCCCGCGACAGCCTATAATTAAACACGCCGCTTCTTCACAGTCAGGTGTGTCCCTGAGTAGGGCCGTAGGAGGTGTGTGGATAGGCCGAATGCTTCGTCACCCACGAAGGCATAGGGGACTGCCACGTCACTGCCAGGCAATGGTGCGGCTCTGGGTATGTGCAGGGTCCCACTCTCAATTTCATTCCACAGTGTGGAGTTCCTGAACAGTGTGGAGTCAGAGTCTTTGCCGTATGAACCGACATCCACATACACAAAATTATAGTTGGCATCTGACACCGCCAGTAGGCCAATAGAAAAGTAATGTTTATAATTCTGATACAGTGAGCCACTGTGCGGTGGCTTCACTATGCGGACATGTTTGCCATCCACGGCTCCCAGGCAGTTTGGAAAGTTGGCTCTCTCCCAGAATCCTGCTGCAATTTCTAGACTTTATTCATGTGTAGCACCACTATAGGGCGTTGTATAGTTTGCTTGCCACCCACAAACAGGCAGCAGAACAAAATGGCTCCTTCGTTGCCTAGCGACAAACCCCGCCCACTTTCCCTCTCGTTCTCTGACAGCTACCTGTAACTTGAGGCTTTGAAAGGGATTCCGGAATTGTTACTTAGCAACCATGTTTGTTTACGCTCCCGTCCCTTAGCAACCGCCTCCTTCTAGCTGATTGGCTGGCACAATATTTACTTGCTTCAAGACAGGACAGACATATTTAATGAACACAGAAGTCAGACTTTATTCATGTGTAGCACCACTATAGAACGTTGTATAGTTTGCTTGCCACCCACAAACAGGCAGCAGAACAAAATGGCTCCTTCGTTGCCTAGCGACAAACCCCGCCCACTTTCCCTCTCGTTCTCTGACAGCTACCTGTAACTTGAGGCTTTGAAAGGGATTCCGGAATTGTTACTTGGCAACCATGTTTGTGTACGCTCCCGTCCCTTAGCAACCGCCCCCTTCTAGCTGATTGGCTGGCCGTGTGTATAAATACGGCAATCACGGAGCTGTACACACAAAAGGTTTAGTTTCTGAAATTAGGAAGTAGTTAGGATTATGTTCATTCAATAGTCACAATCCTTGTGTTTAGTGGTCACAAGCACTAGAGCTCCATACCTCAGCATACAATAAGAACTGGCTAGACCCCCCCCCACACACACACACACAAACATATTACATTTTATTGATGCCAGCTTGGAGTATTATATTTTATTAAAGTCTTGTTTTGTGCCAGAAGAGGTAAAAATATATTCTAGGTGCACCTTAATATACCTGATACATGATTAGAATACCATCTTTGGGGTTACAGTCTACAATATAAATAGATGAACAGTGGTGTTTTCTAGCACCAAATAGCACTCCAAAATAGATAAATTTGAAAATACTTATATTTTTAATTGTTTAGGTTTTCCATTCGTTCTTTTCTTCTTCATAGTTAGCTGGTTCAGATCCAAAGGTGGAAGGAAACAAGCTATAACAGGGAGATGCCATAAAATAAGCAACAAGACTAAATAATAGTGATAAACAAAGTAATTTATTTAGGTAAAATAAGCCATATGGCAAGGCATTTGTAAAAAAAATTACTAATCAGTATTGATTTCCACAGCAGAGACTACCTCGTTCTCAAGGACACTTACCTAGGAAGCCGGCAGGCGTAAACGCGTTCTAGTGATCCTTGTTTTAAGGTTATTCACTATTATTTCATGCTTTTTTTTAAAAAATAAAAAAATTATAATGCCTTGCCATATGGCTGTCACGGATCCCCCTGATTACTATAGTGGTGGTCCCTGTACGCAGGTCTCTCTCTAACCTTCCGATCCTTAGAGTGGTCGGCACGACTAGACAGACTACTAGAATGGCAGTACAGAACACATACAAGAGAGACGTCACGGATCCCTCTGCTATCTGGCTAGTAGTCCCTAGACACAGGACACTCTCTACCCTTCCGATCCTTAGATTGGTCGGCACGACTAGACAGACACAGAATGATACACAAGACTAGAATAGTGAACTCCTAACAAT
>RXON01002441.1:0-71206 GCA_009667805.1 Leptobrachium leishanense
CATATCATCTTTATTGATTTTAATGTGTATAAAAATATCTACATAGCATCAAAAGAACTTGGGATAACGCGCTATATATTTGTTAAGATGTATATTCATTGATTGGTTATTAATCCTTATCTTAAGGTAAATTACCAAATTATACCATTGGTATTGGAGGCACTGTCAAAATATATATACATCTATATATCTAAAATAAGAACATACACGTCATAATTAATATATCCCTGACAACCAGGAAGACTCGGAAGCTAATGCCACCTCCAACCTACGCTACATGGGCTCCCTTATCCTGCAAAGCCTGGTAAAGGACCCCAGAATTCGTGCTATCAAGGAGAGAGATTATTACTGGTTGGCAAGCCTTCTTGATCCACGATACAAGGGTAAAGTTGCAGAGCTCATCCTGCCCGCACAGAGGAAGGACAGGATAAAAAACTTGAGGACGCTCTAAAGCGACACTTGTGTAACACCTTTCCAGGCACTGGTAGGTTACCAAGTGATGACACACGTGCTTCTGAGGCTGCGGATGATCAGAGGAATAGTGGTGAAGGCCGGGGCCGCTTGACTGATGCCTTTTTAAATTTTTTTAGTCCACGACGCCCAGGGGCGTCAAATGTAGGCAACCATTGCCAGCGTCTTCACCATATGGTGCAGGACTACCTAGGGGCAAGGGCAGACCTGGATACCTGTCCAGCAGATAATCCACTGTTTTACTGGGTATTGAGATTGGATCACTGGCCAGAATTTAGCCAATATGCTATGCAGCTACTAGGTTGCCCTTCATTTAGCGTGCTTTCTGAAAGGACGTTCAGTGCCGCTGGAGGTTTTGTCACAGACAAAAGAGTGCGTCTGTCCACCGACTCTGTAGACCAGCTGACATTTATAAAAATGAATCAGTCCTGGATCAGCAGCTATCAATCCCCTGATGCTGACGTAACGGAATAGATCGGGGATCTCTTCTGCATTCACAAAACCTCCACCACTGAACTCTTCCACAATACCACAAAAGGGTTACGGTGTGAAGGCACTTGCTGCCATGAAAGGCACAATATTTGGCTGCACTGACGTCTGTGCCAGATTTATATCATTTAAGTTTTTTGAACCCCAGGGTCCAACCCTGCACTCTTCCACAATACCACAGAAGGGTTACGGTGTGGCGGCACTAAAGTCCCAATTTTAAAGCACCTATTGTTACTTTCATCTAAAGCCTGCATAAGTTTCACCATAATTTAGCCAAAAAATCACTAAACTTGTTCTGCGTGTTCTAAAAGGTCTCCTCTTTTAATACAGACTGCCGCCCCAAGCAGTTGTTTATGAATAGATTAAAGGAAAACCGTTTACCGTCATTTGAAACTTAATTTTTTTGTTTTTAAATGTTTCTATACATCCTAGAAATCCGCCACTTCACGGGCAGGTTATGGGGACCTCCTAGGCATGATATTTGAAGTAATTTTTTTTGTTTTTATTTTTAACCCTTATTTCATGGAAAACTCACTGTCCCTTTAAAAATGTTTTTTTTTTTACTTTTTGTCCTGGCTTCCTGTCCCCCAGGGCACTACCCGGACCCCCATACACCTTTTATGGCAAATATCTTGCATATATGCTCTCTTGCAGGGCACTCTAAACACCAAACTTTTGAGTCCCATTGACTTGCATTGAGTTCGGTTCGAGTTCGAACTTTTGAAATTGTTCGAGTTCGAATGCGAACCGAACATGGGAATGTTCGGCTCATCCCTATTTAGGATGTGTGCTAGGCATGATACATGCGTCAACTTACCCTGGCGTAGGGCAGAGAGAAGGTTGCTGCCATTATCACAGATGATCATTCCCAGCTCAAGCTGGCATGGTGTTAACCATCTCTGCACCTGCCCCTGCAGAGCTGACAGAATTTCTGGCCCGGTGTGGCTCCTGCCGCCTAAACAAACCAGCTCAAGCACAGTATGGCATCTTTTTGCTTGAGCCATTGCGTAGCCCCTGCCACGCGTCGGTTTCACTGCCACTTCACCAGAGACCGAGAAGGAGGAGGAGGAAGAGGTGGTGGAGCAGACAGACCTCATACAAGCAGCTTTCTGGAGGTGTGGTGGATGAACAAGTCCTGGATCCCTCACAGCTGCAAGCAGAGTTACCCAGTGTGCCGTGAAGGAAATGTAACGGCCCTGTCCATGCTTGCTGGACCACGTGTCTAAAGTCATGTGGACCTTGCTGCTGACTGCCTTGCCCAATGACTCCATAACATTGTGTTCCACGTGCTGGTATAGTACTGGTATGGCCTTCCGTGAAAAGAAATGGTGTTTTGGAACCTGCCACTGTGGTACAGCACATTCAGCAAATTCACAGAAGGAAGCAGAGTCCACCAGCTGGAAAGGCACCAGCTGGAAAGGCAGCAGCTGTAATGCGAGTAATTTTGCTAAGCTGGCATTTAGACGCTGTGCTTGGGGATGGTTGGGACTATATTTTTTCTTACGCTGCAGCAGCTGGGGCAACATAATCTGACTACATAAATCTTCAGCTGATGGGATGCTGTCACATTCTGAGGAAGGACCTGGCACACCCAGTACTGTAGCATCATCCCTGTCAGTGGAGGTTGTAGGCAATGACATGGCAGGACATATAGTGGGGTAGAGACAGATGAGGAGGAGTAGGACCTATGCAAAGTGTTGTGCCAACGGGATGCGTGGCAGGTGGTCATTAGGGATGAGCTGTTCGGTTCGGATGGTTCAGAGTTCGAACAGAACTTTGGTTGTTTGAAAGTTCGCGAACTTCGAACTTTTTGGGTGTGTTCGGTTCGAGTTCGCAAAAAAAGAAATTTTGAAAAAGTATAGAAAATGATTAAAAAAATAGTAAAAAATCTAGAAATAAAGAGAGACTCTTTACTGCAGAATATTATAAGCAACGTTTTTTTAGATATTAAATTAAAAACTAATATGTACGTGCAAAGATTCTCAACTCTGAATGACCTGTGTTTTTCAAACGTCATAACAGGTGTTTTTAGTCTGGTCTAATCAATTTGATACATTGTAGACTATACTGAGGGGGTGGGGTGGTGTCTGCTTCTGATTGAGATTTGAGAAGTGTTAATTTCCCTCCTAAAACTTCTAATATGCTCTATTTCACCGCCCTTTCGCTGCTGAGGCTTTTCACACCTCTGTGCTCAGCTCATTTTTACCGCTTTCGCTCATCATGTTTAAACGTGATTTTGAAGCCACATTTTGTTAAATGACTTACATTTTAGATATCGTCCTTTCCGGCAGACTCCGCAGATTCATAATATATCATTTTTATATGTATACGTCCTTTGCGGGCTGTATATTATGAAAAAAAATGCAATAAAAATAGAATTTTAATCATCTGCAGTATGTAAAGTGTTTTGTTTTTTTCACATTTTAGCACATGAGCGTTTGCGGTTATGTTTTCTATGGGGTGCGCTTGTACAAAAATTAGAAATGGGGACTTGTTACAATTTGTGGGGGGAATTACATGATTTATAGCAAACGCACCCCATAGAAAAAAATCATTAGTGCATCATCGTTCACATTATAATTGCAATGTGTACAATATTGCTGCATTAATAAAAATATCACACAAAAAAAATACATGTTTTTATTTATTTTTTTTTTTTACTTTATACCTGGTCATGTTGGGTATCATTCGAAAGGCCATGCTCAGGCCTTTCGATTGACACCCTCCATGACCCCTTAGATGCCTGGAGATATCGGGGTTCAAATGAACCCCCTATCTCCACCAGGGATTGGCCTGGGCAATATATATACGCATGATGTGAGCTGGCCTGGGCAATATATATATAAACGCATGATGAAAATTTGCAAAGGATAAGGCACGCAAAGGGAAATTTTGATGTGTCTGAAATTGAAACTTACGTGACAACTTTTATTTATTTTTTTCGTTAATTTAAGTTTGTTCAATACAGTTAATTTAAAATGGTTTAATACAGTTTATTTATATTATTTTACCTTTACTGTTGTTGCTTTTCAAACTTTATTCTTAACATGAAACTGCTAAATTTCTTTTTACTTATGTCGTTTTTTTTTTGGGGGGGGTGCAAGTACTGTAGCTGGTCTTGCCTAGGGCGCAAAATAGTCTAGCACCGGCCCTGACCGGTCCACCCCTGCACTCTTCCACAATACCACAGAGGGGTTACTGTATGATGGCACTTGGTGGCCTGACACCAAAGGCACAATATTTGGCTGCACTGCCACTGACGCCTGTATCAGATTCATATCCTCAGAGGGGTGAGACTGTGTGATGGCACTGTTGCCGACGCTAAAGGCCCAATTTTAGGCTAGGGTCAAACGAACGCATTTTTCGCAGCGAACGTCAAAAAGTGCGTCCGAACGCATTGAGGTGTTTTTTTACGGAAAGCGCTCAAACGGTCATACGATGCGCATTTTTGTGCGTGATTTTTTACGGATACAAGCCAGGAAACTTTGGGTGTCTGGACGTTGTGTTGGCCGGACAGGAGCAGCGTCTGACGTCTCCTAATCACGTACGCACGCCACTATGCGGACGCAGCGCACTCTGTATGTCAGTACTAGCTGGTTCAGCGTTCTCGAAAAAATGCGTTAATTTTCCACTTGCATTGCGCGGCCGGACTTTCGTGCGGCCGTACTTCGTATATTGGCCGTCATTGCGTGTAATTTGCTGCTAGTGCGGCCGTGATTAAGTGCGCCTAAACACACGTTAAAAGTGCACTAGTCTGACCCCAGCCTTAAAGCACCTATTGTTACTTTCATCCAAAGCATGCATAAATTTCACAATAATTTTAGCCAAAAAAATCACTAAACCTGTCTGCGTGCCGACTCCTAAAACGTCTCCTCTTTTCATACAGACTGCCGCCCCAAGCAGTTGTTTATGGATAGATTAAAGGAAAAGCATTTACCGTCATTTGAAACATAATTTTTTTGGTTTTAAGTGTTTCTATACATCCTACAAATCCGCCACTTCACGGGCAGGTTATGGGGACCTCCTAGGCACGATATTTGAAGGAATTTTACGTTTTTTATTTTTAACCCTTATTTCATGGAAAACTCACTGTCCCTTTAAAAACGTTTTTTTTTTTACTTTTTGTCCTTGTTTCCTGTCCCTCAGGGCACTACCCGGACCCCCATACACCTTTTATTGCAAATATCTAGCATATATGCCCTCTTGGAGGGCACTCTAAAAAACAAATTTTCAGCCCCATTGACTCGTATTGACTTCAAGTTCGGGTTCGGATTCGAACATTTGGAAAGTTCGGGTTCGGATCCGAACCGAACTCGGGGGTGTTCGGCTCATCCCTAGTGGTCATATGTCGCCTCAAGCACATGGTACCCAAGCGTGGGATGTCTTTCCCACGCTTGATCCTCATCTGACATAGATTACAAATAGTAACGGTGCGGTCTGCTGCACATTTCTTAAAGAACTCCCAGCCAGCAGACTTCCTGTACATGTGCTTTGAGACAACAGTGCTCTGCACCTGAGCAGCTGTGACTTCTGATGCATTGGACTAGCTACGGTTGGTCATAGAGGACGTTCTGCCTCATTTTTGTTGTGCCATCCTCTGTTCCATCAGGCACCCAGGTGGAGTCAGTGACCTCATCATCGTCATCACCCCCTATCTCCTCATCACTGGAGCCAACCTCGCAATATGCTGCAGCTGCTGGGGAACATGAGTGCCAGTTCTTTGTGTGTCACTGGCACCCTGCCTCTAGGCTGATTATACTCCCTTCCTCAACCTCAGAGTTTGAATCAGAGCACTTGAGTTGCTGCGCATCCTCAAGCAGCATGTCACTGACACTGTCACTGTAGTTAAACAATTCAGCTCATCCTCCGTGTATGATAGTGAGGCTACGGCAGGAGTAGCTGTGGACATGGAGGCTGAATTAGATGTTTTGGCAGCTGAGGTGGACTGTAAACCACTACAAGCCTGGTTGTCAGAGGACTCGGAGGATGAGGATGTTTGGAACATTCTAAAAAAGAAGGAACGCACCGGTGAGCTCAGCAACACCAAAAGACCCGGAGGCCACGGAAAACAACTGTGGTGGATGACGGAAGAATTCTTTCCCTGGTGAAGAAAACACCCTTCACAACAGTTGGCCAGATCAAGAACACTCTCCAGGAGGTAGGTGTATGTGTGTCAAAGTCAACAATCAAGAGAAGACTTCACCAGAGTGAATACAGAGGGTTCACCACAAGATGTAAACCATTGGTGAGCCTCAAAAACAGGAAGGCCAGATTAGAGTTGCCAAACAACACCTAAAAAGCCTTCACAGTTCTGGAACAAGCGCCTATGGACAGATGAGACCAAGATCAACTTGTACCAGAGTGATGGGAAGAGAAAAGTATGGAGAAGGAAAGGAAACTGCTCATGATCCTAAGCATACCACCTCATCAGTGAAGCATGGTGGTGGTAGTGTCATGGCGTGGGCATGTATGGCTGCCAATGGAACTGGTTCTCTTGTATTTATTGATGATGTGACTGCTGACAAAAGCAGCAGGATGAATTCTGAAGTGTTTTGGGCAATATTCTCTGCTCACATTCAGCCAAATGCTGCAGAACTCATTGGACGGCGCTTCACAGTGCAGATGGACAATGACCCAAAGCATACTGCAAAAGCAACCAAAGAGTTTTTGAAGGGACAGAAGTGGAATGTTATGCAATGGCTAAGTCAATCACCTGACCTGAATCCCATTGAGCATGCATTTCACTTGCTGAAGACAAAACTGAAGGGAAAATGCCCTAAGAACAAGCAGGAACTGAAGACAGTTGCAGTAGAAGCCTGGCAGAGCATCACCAGGCATGAAACCCAGCATCTGGTGATGTCTATGCGTTCCAGACTTCAGGCTGTGATTGACTGCAAAGGATTTGCAACCAAGTATTAAGAAGGGAAAGTTTGATTTATGATTATTATTCTGTCCCATTACTTTTGGTCCCTTAACAAGTGGGAGGCACATCTGCAAACTGCTGTAAGTCCTACACCGTTCACCTGAGTTGGATGTACATACCCTCAAATTAAAGCTGACAGTCTGCAGTTAAAGTACATTGTGTTTGTTTCATTCCAACTCCATTGTGGTGGTGTATAGAGCCAAAATGTTAGAATTGTGTCCACGTCCCAATATTTCTGGACCTGACTGTATGTGTAGACCTATGTGGGTCCTATCTATACTATTGTCTAATACATTTAGGGCCATATTACATAGTTGGTGCTAACTAACCAGAGCTGCTGTAAACTTCACAGAGCCATTATAGCCTATGAGGTTTTAAGTTTACAACAGCTCTGGTTAAGTTAGCACCAACATTGTAATATGGCCCTTAGTGTGGCAATATTTATTTATTTATTTATAAAGTATTTTACCGGGAAAGATACATTGAGATTTCTCTCGTTTTCAAGTACTCCTGGGTTCAAGAACATTAAAATGTACAGTTGTTACAGAAATATAAAGTAATACAATGCAAGATATTAAACAAAACACAAATATACAGATTAACAGAAAATAAATATGTAGGAAATAGTCACTATGTTACATGTTTACAGGTGAATTCTGTATTGAGGTATGTTAATAGGGAGCTCGAGTGACTTTAGACTGGGGGAAGATTTGATGGCATCTGGGAGGTTATTCCATAACTGCGGTGCTCTGTAGGAAAATGAGGACCGAGCCACTGACTTTTTGTATTGTGGTATTGCAAGTAAGGTGTTTGAATTGGGTTTTTTCTGATACACCTGCTAGCACTTTTTGATCCTGCTAGTGTGAAACCTCCTGTGTTCACCTTCATCATAGGAGGTAGCCTTCACGACGCTGTGTTGAATTATAATGGTTTTAGAACTCATGTTTCACTCAGCAGGGAAATGTAGATGTATTCCAATTTTCAATTGTTTTTTTAATCTCACTGTGTTGTCTTTTCATTCATGTTTTTGTTTTTCACTTTTTTCTTATGCTTCTGATTTTGTGTATGGCTTGTTCATGATATTAACTATGCTGTGAATTTAGCACATTCCTGTGCGCAACCGCTCTTATAAGGACGTAATAAATTAACTCTTTTTCAATCAACTGTTGTCCGAGTCTATGGTACTGTCAATATCTATTCAGTACCTCACTTTATTCGGTAAACATATAGTTTTTTTTAGTGTTCAGATATGTAAGGATTGTCACTAGGATTAGTGACGCATGCCCCCATGTTACATTCCTAACGCTAAACCTGTAGGAAATCACTTAGCGCATCTGTGATTGCCGTAGGTTGCGCGAGTTTACAGTCAGGTCCTCGCCGCAGATGCCACAAAAGGTCCTGATCTGGGTCTGTGCATCTTGTAACCCAGCTACACCTTCCCTGTTACGAACCCTTTCCAGGTTTTTCATTAAGCTCACTCCCTCATCCAGTTCCTTGATCCTCCAGCCCAGTGTTTCCCATCTGTCTACTCTTAGGTTAATCCCCCCTCACCTGCCCAGGTCTCCATATGGAGAGACTACGCCGATGCTCCCCACTTCAGCATTGAAGTTGGACTGTGAAGTCCATGCTGTGTAGACACCTGCTTGTTCCTGTATCCCCACCCTGTTGAATCAGATTCCTTGTGTACCAGACCCCTTGCCTTTCTTACTGGACTTTTGTTTATGGAATTGCCCCTTGGACATTACGCCTAGGAACCCTACTTTTGTGGACTTTCAGGGTTATTCAACGAGCTCCGAATTGGGTCTGAAAGGTAACCAAACGCTGAAATTCAGCATATGGTACCTTTCCTTGCCATTCGGCAACTCAAATGTTGGCGAATTGCCTGCACATACGGTGCCTGTTCGGTGCCTGTTCGAGGGCAGTGAAATCCCCATAGAGAAGCAATGCTTCATCTATTCAGAGAACACAAAACAGCAGTGAAAAGTTGACAAAATTCCCTGCCATTCGGTGGTTTCATTCGACAGGTTTATTCAGGCGAATCCCATAGACTATAAAAATAATCCCGTTTCGGAAAATGTGGATATACCAGACTGGTATGGAGGTCAATCGTTAGACTTTGTTTCTCCCCACGCTGGCAAACCCCTGTCAAACGAGCTCATGGTCTATCCCACTCAACAAGACCCAGGTTGAATTGATCTTTTGATGCTTTTTGTGACTGTTTTACCCTTCCTACCATAGGATTACTCACCCGGACGTCTATTGGATGCCTTACTTATTGGAATTCCCTTTATAAGTCTATACGTTGGATACGATTTTGATGTCCCTCTTTGTTTTTTCTACTACGTTCATGTGTTTTGGTTGTTTTGAGCAAAGCGCCCCCCACCTGATGCGGTGGATATTTGGTTCACTCTTCCCTCTTCGGGAGAGGAGTGCCTTAGGACTTGTATGATCTGGTAAAGTATTGCAGGTTCTACGCCGTCGCCTTTTCTGTTTTTTTTACTTATTTTGTTTATTTTTTCTAGTGTTTTACTACAAAGATGTTCGTTCTCGTCTGATTAATACTGTCTACAGTTTTCATTCGTAAGATCCCAATTTATGCAATGTTTTAATGAGATTTTGGTGGTTAAAGTACCTATCCTTTTGTTTACCATTGCTATGTCATGGCTCCGTTAAAACATATTACGTTAAATGTCAGGGGTTTAAATATACCACAGAAAAGACGTATGGAGCTTCTTGATCTACGCAGACAATGTGGATAAATCGTATTTTTGCAAGAAACACATTTTAGTGCAGATTCGGCTCCTACTCTCACTTCTCAATATTATTCTCAAGCCTTCTATAGTAACTATGTATCCGCTAAATCCATAGGAGTAGCCGTTCTGATAGCCAAACATGTCCCATTCGTTTGTACGCATCAGAAGACTGATCCTCAGGGTAGATATTTATTTCTTAAAGGGACGCTTGGCACACAGAAACTTACATTAGCCAATATATACACTACTTGCCTAATAAGAATCAATGTAGGACTTTGCAGTCCATCTTGTCACAGCTCTCGGACTTCGGAGAGGGTTTATGGATTTGTGGAGGGGATTTTAATATCCCACTTGATAATTCTCGAGAGGCTGTCATACCCGCTCCTAAAACGGAAACGTCGATACATCACAGATATTTGCAATTATTACACCAGTATCAGATGGTTGACAGATGGAGGTTGTTAAATCCGACGGTTAAAGATTACACATTTTATTCACACGCGGCAAACTCATATTCCAGACTTGACACCGTTTTGATACCGCACTTTCATCTACAAACACTACAGTCGGCAGCGATCGCACCTATTACATGGTCTGACCACGCTCCGGTATTAATAACTATAGATATCCTTACTATACCATCCCCACAATGTACCTGGAGGTTAAACGAATCAATACTGCGCGACGTGTTGATTAGACAAGATATCAAAGATATGATAGATCACTATTTTGAAGATAACTCTTCTCCTGAGGTTTCACTGTCAACGATATGGGAGGCACATAAATGTGTTGTTCGAGGTAAATTTATACAAATTGGTGCCCAACGTAAAAAAAAACACAGAGCGACCCTTCTATCTTTAGTCGATAGCATCCAGAAATTTGAAGCGACCCATAAATCTTCTTTGTCTCTTTCGGTGTTTAAGGAACTCACTACTCAAAGAGCCCAACTTAAAAAGTTACTGTCAGACCAGACGTTTAAATCCCTCACCACACTAAACAATTGTTCTATGTCCAAGGAAATAAATGTGGTCGATTACTAGCTCACGCTTTACTGCGCAATCATCAAACTACCTATATTCCTAGAATTAAACAGACTCATGGGCCAGACCTTCTTCTTAATAAGGATATTACAGATGCTTTTCATAAATATTTTCACCTCTTTATACCAACTGCACACGACACACCGCCTGACAGTGAGTAAATCCGTGCATATTAAAGACTCACTTCAATCTATATTATCTTCCTGAAACGTCACAAGCACTTGACACTCCATTCATTTTAGATGAAATTAAAAACTGCAATCCGTTCTACTGCATCAGGTAAAAGCCCAGGTCCTGACGGTCTCACGATTGCATACTATCAGAACATTCCAATCCAGTCTAGGCCCCCATTACTGAATGTGATTAATGCGTTAGACCAGACTTGACCCGGCATCTCTGCGTGCACATATTACACTTATCCCTAAACCAGACAGGGACCACACCCTGGTGTCTAATTATAGACCCATATCCTTGCTTAATGTTGATATAAAACTGATGCCAAAATGATGGCTATTCGCCTAATCCATTAATCCCTGGTCTAATACATCCAGATCAAACAGGTTTTGTTCCCACGAGAGAAGCAAGAGACAACACCATTCGAGCTATTCACCTCATTCATTTGGCACACACATCCTCTACCCCTACCGTGTTTTTGTCGATAGACACTGAGAAAGCGTTCGATCGCGTAGACTGGACATTTTTACTTGACACACTATCGAGGTTGGGATTTGGCCCAAAATGGTTAAATTGGATACATTCCCTACATAATAACCCAAACGCCTCCATACGAGTCAATGGATTATATTCCCGAGACATACATAAACGCAACGGAATGCAACAGGATTGTCCTCTTTCGCCACTCCTTTTCATACTCACATTAGAACCATTGTTACAGAGAATTAGAGACCATACACATATCACTGGATACCCGCTTCAGTTACATCATTATAAAGTTGCGGCCTTTGCGGATGACATTCTCCTCTCCATTACTAACCCGACGGTCTCTCTTCCACATCTCATGACGGAACTAGAAGTGTATGGATAAATACAGAAAAAATGGCGTCGCGCTCATACTCACTTATTTTCGGAGCAGCAGCAACTGCCAGGCGTAACAGCCCAGTCAATGCATAAACATAACAAGGAAAAAGAGTGTCATCTGCGCTCGTTTCTATGTGTTCCATGTACAACAAAAATGGAGGTTTTTGTTTGTTTCAATGGCTATTGCAACGTAAGCCCACTCGCCACTTCAAGGCACCTCTTTAGAGTGGGTACCTAACAATTGTAACCAAAAGGCCGCTCTACTGAGTAGCTCCAAGCCCCTCCAGCTGCTTTTCAGCGAAGGAGAGGCAAAGATGGTGGCTTTTATTTATACACGCACCAAACACTTCCCATTTGGGATCAAAAACAAAAACATGGAAAATGAACAGCTTTTTTTTCTGTATTTATGTATATCATGCTTGTAACACCAGTCCGTCGTTCTGCAGCTGTTCCTTTTTCCATGTTTTTGTTTTTGATCCCAAATGGGTATTGTTTGGTGCGTGTATAAATAAAAGCCACCATCTTTGCCTCTCCTTCGCTGAAAAGCAGCTGGAGGGGCTTGGAGCTGCTCAGTAGAGCGGCCTTTTGGTTACAATTGTTAGGTACCCACTCTAAAGAGGTGCCTTGAAGTGGCGAGTGAGCTTACGTTGCAATGGCCATTGAAACAAACAAAAACCTCCATTTTTGTTGTACATGGAACACATAGAAACGAGCGCAGATGACACTCTTTTCCTTGTTATGTTTATGCATTGACTGGGCTGTTACTCCTGGCAGTTGCTGCCGCTCCGAAAATAAGTGAGTATGAGCGCGACGCCATTTTTTCTGTATTTATGTATATCATGCTTGTAACACCAGTCCGTTGTTCTGCAGCTGTTCCTTTTTCCATGTTTTTGTTTTTGATCCCAAATGGGAAGTGTTTGGTGCGTGTAAAATAAAAGCCACCATCTTTGCCTCTCCTTCGCTGAAAAGCAGCTGGAGGGGCTTGGAGCTGCTCAGTAGAGCGGCCTTTTGGTTACAATTGTTAGGTACCACTCTAAAGAGGTGCTTGAAGTGGCGAGTGGGCTTACGTTGCAATGGCCATTGAAACAACAAAAACCTCCAATTTTGTTGTACATGGAACACATAGAAACGAGCGCAGATGACACTCTTTTTCCTTGTTATGTTTATGCATTGACTGGGCTGTTACTCCTGGCAGTTGCTGCCGCTCCGAAAATAAGTGAGTATGAGCGCGACGCCATTCTTTCTGTATTTATATATATCATGCTTGTAACACCAGTCCGTCGTTCTGCAGCTGTTCCTTTTTCCATGTTTTTGTTTTTGATCCCAAATGGGAAGTGTTTGGTGCGTGTATAAATAAAAGCCACCATCTTTGCCTCTCCTTCGCTGAAAAGCAGCTGGAGGGGCTTGGAGCTGCTCAGTAGAGCGGCCTTTTGGTTACAATTGTTAGGTACCCACTCTAAAGAGGTGCCTTGAAGTGGCGAGTGGGCTTACGTTGCAATGGCCATTGAAACAAACAAAAACCTCCATTTTTGTTGTACATGGAACACATAGAAACGAGCGCAGATGACACTCTTTTTCCTTGTTATGTTTATGCATTGACTGGGCTGTTACTCCTGGCAGTTGCTGCGCTCCGAAAATAAGTGAGTATGAGCGCGACGCCATTTTTTCTGTATTTATGTATATCATGCTTGTAACACCAGTCCGTCGTTCTGCAGCTGTTCCTTTTTCCATGTTTTTGTTTTTGATCCCAAATGGAAGTGTTTGGTGCGTGTATAAATAAAAGCCACCATCTTTGCCTCTCCTTCGCTGAAAAGCAGCTGGAGGGGCTTGGAGCTTCTCAGTAGAGCGGCCTTTTGGTTACAATTGTTAGGTACCCACTCTAAAGAGGTGCCTTGAAGTGGCGAGTGGGCTTACGTTGCAATGGCCATTGAAACAACAAAAACCTCCATTTTTGTTGTACATGGAACACATAGAAACGAGCGCAGATGACACTCTTTTTCCTTGTTATGTTTATGCATTGACTGGGCTGTTACTCCTGGCAGTTGCTGCCGCTCCGAAAATAAGTGAGTATGAGCGCGACGCCATTTTTTCTGTACTTAGGAGGTCTTTATCTCTTTCAACATACCCTTCTCCGCTCTATCCGATCACCTTCAATCCATTGTTTACAGAAGGTATGTCGCATAACTTCATGCCTGCGTTGGTGGAAGGCCCATATATCCCGCTTTTTAAATGCATGACTAACTCCACACTACTCCTGAAAGGCTCATTATTCCCAGATGATAATTCTCCTTTGACAGATTTTCGTTACTGTCAACTTAAGCATTTTATATCTCACTTGGGTGACCCTGATGAGATTAGGCTCGATGAGTCTCCATTTGAGACCCTTTCTGTAATGGGCCCTCACCTTCCACATATGCTCTCCATTATATATGGGACACTTTTAGACGCCTCCACCCCTCATCTTCCCTCATATGCAGTGTGGTGGAATAGAGATTTAGATGGCTTAATCTCTGATGATGACTGGAACTCCATTTTACAGATAGCAGCACACACATATCAAAGTTTACACGTTCAGCAGTCTCACTGTAAATTTCTATCACGATGGTACCTCACGCCATCACGACTACACAAAATCTACCCGGCCTCATCTGACCTGTGTTGGCGATGTCAAAAATCAACGGCTACATTGATACATATATGGTGGGATTGTCCACACATTCGCTCTTACTGGTCCGCTATATTTGAGATAATTAACAAAATTACTAATATGGATTTAATCCCATCCCCCCAAGTAGCTTTATTTCACTTGGTGCCATTCTCTCCACTCACCTATAAGAAATCCCTGGCCATTCAACTTTTTAAAGTAGCCAAATCCCTGATTCCTAGACACTGGCGCACAATAACGACTCCAACACTTACGGAATGGATCACTGCAGTAGATGCTATTCGAGACATGGAGGAGATGTTCTTCTCCATGGATAATAATTATGACAAATATTTCACTACGTGGTGTTGGTGGACTGATTATTTGTCAAAACGACCACATTAACAGCTCTCCTGTGTTACTAGGGGATTAGACCTCCTTATTACGCCTGGAATACCATGACCCTTTTTAAACTTTGCCTTTGCTTCTTGACCTAGCTCATTACCTTTGATATATACATTCTATTTGGGATGCTTTTATTATAGTTTTTATTTATATAATTTTTTTATTTATTTTTTTACAAAAAAAGCAATTATTTACAGTGTTACAAGACGCAAACCTTTTTTTTTAATTTTTTTTATTTTGTAAAGAAGTCATCAGACAGTCAGACAAATGAAAATATGGGCCACAAGTCATCCTCAACATAAACATATCTTGAGAAAAGAAACATTAAAGTAAATAGCAGTTGGGAGAAAAAAAACAAAAACTCTGCATGGGGCCAGTAAGTCTCAAAGAAGGGTCAGAAAATAAAATAAAAGATAAAGAAATAAAATCAAAAGGCATCTCAAAGGGAACTCAGCATGAATAAAATCAAAAGTCATCTCAAGGGGGCTTCAACATAAGAAAAATAAAATAAAATCTCAGCTCAAAGGGGACTCGGCATAGGAGAATAAAAATCAAAGGTCATCTCAAAGGGGATTCAGCGTAAGAAAAAGCGTGTCATCATAAAACAGTCATCCAGAAATGGATCGGGTCAGTAACCGGCATAGTAGAAAGAAAAGACAGTCCTCTTTAGCCCGTATCCCTCCAAAGGGTAGGATGAGCGTCCACGTCTGGCACGGTGATCGAATCGCAGAGCCAGGAAGATGACACCAACCCGTCCGTAAATGGCCTCTCAATTCGCTGTGCCCTCTGCAGCTCAGCTGTCCCGGGGGGCCACGCGATGAACTGGATCTCCTCATTTGGGTACATCGGGTCCCCGCTGTGCAGCTCCAGGGCCGAACCCGAGGGCAGAGGGGCGAACAGAGGCCCGGCTTCCGAGTCACCAGTCCCGCACAGCATTCCCTCAACAGCGACCTCCAGGTTCTCTTCATCACGCGCAGGTAACAGCATGCCGCAGACAGCTGACAGTCTCGGTCCAGCAGGGCCATCCAGGCGCGGCATCACATCCAATGACCGAGCATCCACCTCGGGAGCCATCACTCCCCGGCAGCTCTTCAGCTTCCGCCGCAAGATACCTCGGGTAAGTAGGCCAGCTTGGTCTTCTCCCGACAGGATCAGCAAGCAAGCGTCTAGGCCTGAAACCACAGCTCCCTCACCTCCAGAAGGAGGGGGATCCATCCTCCCCACCCTTTGCAGGTCCATCCGCAGCGCCTGGGGGACATTCGTCTGGTTTGACTGGGAAACGTGGGCCCAACCATCTCCTCAGCCTGCAGCAGAATCAGGGACGGGGCAGACAGACCAGCGAGGCCAGTAGACATCTGGCGCTGGGAAGAAGGCCGCAGGTGTCTCGCACCAGCCGAGGTCCGCAGCTATAAGATAAGTCTCAGGTCCGGAGGGGAGGCTAAATGGGCTCCGGGCAGGTCAACACCGGTGGCCAGCCGCACAGGAACCCCTAAACATAAAAATCGAAGCAGGGATAGTCAGCTGGGGGTCCTTAAACAGGGAGGACATGCGGAGCTCCACAAGCACACGTTCACTCCTGTCTGCAGCCGGCCACGCCCCCCAGACACGAACCTTTTTTAATTACAATTTCTGTTTTTGCTTTCTGTATACTATTACTTAGTAGGATCACTTTTCAAATATCTTCCAGCGCAATGTATGCACTAGTTGTATTATTCTGCATAATTCTTGTTTGCAATTGTTATTTGATTGTGTGTGTTTTAACTTGTAGAATAACAATAAAAATGTATTACTTAAAAAAATAAAAAATAGTCCCGTTTCAATTCAATATCTAATAAACTGTTTATTATAATATTCTGCAGTAAAAAGTCTCTTTATTTTTAAGGATCTTTCAGCCAAAATTCTTTCTCTTTTTTTTTTAATCGCTTTTCCTTTTTTCTGTAACAGCCCTTTTTATTATCATTCATTGGATCTTATATGTAAATTTCAGACATTTTCGTTCAGTAGTTTCTTTGCAAACAGCGTTTCACTTTTCAAACATTCCAGCGTACCGTTTTCTTTCTTTCACTTCATTCGCCTGCATGTCGGGTTTTTCCGGCGGCTGCTCTGCGCTGTGATCGGCGGCTGCTCGGGTTTCTCCGGTGTGTTCGGCGGGGTTAATCCAGATGTGTTTGCGGGTTTTCGGTGTGCATTGGCCGTGTTTTGTGGAGAGTGTTCGTTGGGATTGTGGCGGCTTTTCCCTGCACTACGACGGCCCTGTTGTGTTTGCTGAATAAACCGCAGAGTCGCCAAAATGGGATCGACAAATCGTACCGAATTGAAGAGAATGAAAAGTCACCGAACGTGCGGTGACTTTGATTCTCTTTGAATAACCCTGTTTATCACTCAGCACCCCTGGACTTTTATGTTATCCCTGCAAGCCATTATTCCTGAGTTCAGTTCTTTAACAGATTATATTACATAGAACTGATATAAATGGGCCCAGTGGCAGGTAGCTTGGATTGTCTTCTGATTACAGAGGAGCAACGACATCTAGTGGTAAATATATTGAATGGGCCACAAGTACGATATTGGGCACTTGATGATCTCCACTTTTGGACAGGATAAGTGCCCAGACTCGGAGAGCCGAATTAGTGCTCCGAGACACCCCTGCTACTGGAGGGAGAACAGTGAGGACACTCGGATCACCGTGACCACTCCAATACATTGAGTGGTCGCAGAGGCTAGACTAGCCTTTAAACCAGTGGTCCCAAACCTTGGTCCTCAGGGCCCACTAAAAGGCCAGGTTTTAAGGCTTTCCTTGGAGAAAACGCAGACTGAATCCTGCAATCACTGAGCATCAAATCATATCACCTGTGCTGTGCTTCACATATTCTGCAAACCTGGCCTGTTAGGGAGACCTGAGGACAAGGGTTGGAGACCACTGCTTTAAACTATAGGGGCTATTCAAAGTGCATCGAATTGGCAACGGAATTGCACAGAGCGGTGAATTTCCCCGTGCAATGCAATTTCAGGGCCATTCAGCTATTCAGGAAGCGAATCGCCAAATATTGACGAATTTGCAGCAAAATACCTTTGGCAGCAGTGAAATCCTCCATAAACAAGTAATGGTTAATCTATTCAGAAAACGCCAAACCGCACCTAAATGTGAGTGAAATGCCCTGGTATTCGGTGGTTTCAGTCAACAGGTTTAATCAGATGAATCCCATAGGTTTCACTGTAAAAGAAATCCCAGTTTTTATTAAATATTTATTCAACAGTTTATTGTTTTCATTTGCAGCAAAAAGTCTCTATTTATTTTACGGATTTTTTTTAGGCATTTTTCGGTTTTTTATTTCAGCGCAATTTTTAATTCCGATTTTAGATAGACCTTTTTATTGTTATTCATAGGGCCCTCTATATTATTTCCAGGCATTTTCATGCACTAGATTTTTAAAAAAATGCCGTTTAAGGCTAGGGTCAGACGAACGCATTTTTCACGTCTACTGTCAAAAGTGCGTTGATGCGTCCGAACGCATTTTTTCAAGGAATACGTGATAGCGCCCATACGATGCGCAATTTCGGCTGTGATTTGTTACGGATCCAAACCAGGAAACTTTGGGTGTCTGGACGTTTTGTTGGCCGGACATGAGCAGGGTCTGACGTCTCCTAATCACGCACACACGCCGCTATGCGGACGCAGCGCACTCTGTACGTCAGTACTAGCGGTTTGACGTTCTTGCGAAAATGCGTTTGTTTGCCGCTTGCGTTGCGCGCGGCCGAACTTTTGTGCGGCTGTACTTCGTGTGTACGTCATTTGCTGCTACCGCGGCCGTCATAAAGTGCGGGTAAACGCACGTTTGCACTGCGGTTGTCTGACCCCAGCCTAAAAGCTGCATTTTTTGGGGGAGTTTTTAATCCTGTCCGGTGACTGTTTGGCTTTTTCCGACGGTGGGTCGCCAATGGTTTAAGGATCGATTTGGCAGTCAGTTTGGTGGGTCATTGACATTTTTGGGCAGGTTTGCGGCTGCGTTTGATGTTTTTTCTTATCGATTTGATGGTTTTGCTATTCGATTTGGCGACTTTTCACCAGTTTTTTGTAAGGATCATCGCGCCGACGTAATAAAAAGCCTAAACCCAGTGCTGGCTCATAGTAGTGAGACTTTCAATAGCAGTACCACTACTCACCTCTGCCTGTGTAATGCTCAGGTGTTGCCAGATCATCTAATACTCCTGCATAAAACTGGACCACACCTGTAACCCAATGTTTCCACATTGTCTTGGAAATATCCAAGCTGCTAGGAGCTACCTGCTATCCCTCCAAGAATCCTATGACCCATACTCTGCTGGATCCTACCCTGTCAAGGCTATCCCTGTTATAACTCTCCTGGACTTATTATTTACAAACCTCCTGGATCTCCGATTTACTACAGACCTCTGGACTTGTCATCTTCCTGGATCTCCCAAGTTTACCTTACCTGGATTATAAGGAATTGCCCACATCTCTAGTACTGATATATTCATATATATAACTAAGTATACTCTGCTTCTGTTTTTCCATTTGTTATTATCTGCAGTGTCCCCTTATATTTAGTCTGTTCTGCTTTTAGTCTCGTTATCCCTCTTTATGTATAGTTTAATGTTTCTTATCCATATATATTATTCTCTGCCTTCGTTCTGTCTCTAGACCTGTAACCTGTGTGTGTGTGTGTGTGTGTGTGTGTGTGTGTATATATATATATATATATATCTATATATAATCTCTCCTTCCTTCCTCCTTATCCATATATATGTTATTCTGCTTTAGTTCTCTCTAGACCTGTAACCTGTACATACACACATACACACATACACACATACACACATACACACATACACATTATATATATATATATATATATGTGTGTATGTGTGTATGTGTGTATGTACAGGTTACAGGTCTAGAGAGAACTAAAGCAGAATACTATATATGAATAAGGAGGAAGGAGATATAATATATCTCCTTCCTCCTTATTCATATATAGTATTCTGCTTTAGTTCTCTCTAGCCCTGTAACCTGTGTATACATATATCCAATCTCTCCCTTCTTCCTTATCCATATATATTATTCTTTGCTCTCTCGACCTGTAACCTGTATATACATACAATCTCTCCTTCCTTATCCATATATATATATTATGCTCGGCTTTAGTTCTGTCTCTAGACCTGTAACCTGTGTATACATATATACACAATCTCTCCTTCCCTATTCCTTAGCTTTTCTCCCCTATTCAGCATTCTCCACTTCTCTCGTTTACCCCTCCTAGATTCTGTTGTTGCCTCGGCCTATTTCTTTTTGTGCCTTTTTATCAATAAATCCTTATATATAAATATATCTGGTTTGCTAGTATTCATTGCACATTGGCTCACACCTACTGCCCCGGAATCAGCACCTGCCATTTTTGCATTTGATTTGGCGGTTTGAGGATGCATTCATCGGGTCCATTGGCCACACCTTTAGGGACACTGCGCTGTATGGTGAATACACCGCAGGGTCAACTAATTGAACTCAAAGTGCGGCGAACGAGAGAGCACCGACATGTCAGTGACATTTCGGTGCTCTCTGAATAACCCCTTATGCACTTGCTATATTTGCATTTATTTTTAATGTTTGCCTCTCTAACCTCAAATCTAGTCCCGAGCACCTGATATCGATAACTGTATAGTTTACTAAGATATAAACAAGCAATTTAACATTTTAAAAATGAGAGAAATAATGTTTAAAACACCAATTCCTTTTATTTGCGACTAAAGTTTAGTTTTGGAGCGCTGAAAAGTGACAAAAAGAGGGTCCAGAAAACAGAAGAGTTAATTACTAACCCCTGCCGACAGTTACTTACAAGTATTTATAAAGGGCCAACAAATTCCTTAGCACTGTACAATGGGAGAGACAGAATAACAGATATACATATACGTTCCTAGATTGTGAGTTCCTACGGGAATAGGGCCCTCATCTCCTCCTGTACTGTTTGTCAAATGTTTTTCAATGTATTGTAACCCTGTCTATACTGTGCTTATTGTACAGCGCTGCGGAATATGCTGGCGCTTTATAATTAATGAATAATAATAATAATACGTTACACACACAGAACAGAAGGAGGGAGGACCCTGCTCCAGAGCTTGCAATCTAAAAGGAGAGGGGTGACACATTAGGTGAGGGTAAATAGAGACCCTGAAGTAGAGGGGTGCTTGTGGGCTGGGTGGGAAGATGGAGCAAGAAATGTACAATGGGGGAAACATGGAGTGAGCCAATAGATTTCTTTAAAGTAATGTGTTTGCAGAGACTTCTTGAAGGACTGGAGAGATGAGGGGAGGGAGTTCCATAGAAAGGGGGCAGCTCGGGAGAAATCCTGAAGGCGGGAGTTGGGGTGCAGGTATGAAGAGCTGATAGCCAATCAGCGCTGAATCGCGATTCAAACCTGGAGGTGGCAGACATCTTGGATGTCAGCCAAGCCTCCGGATCACCACCCACCCATTGGCATCCTCACCATATGTGTGAGGATGTCAGTGGGCCTGTTTTCCCCTAGTTAGCGGGTCATGTTTGTCATCATTGGAAAGGCCTGATCATGGCCTTTCCAATGATACCAAACATGACCAGGTTTGGTGTAAAAATAAAATAAACAAATAAAAAAATAACTAAAACAAATTGGTGTTTTTTTAAAAAAAAAAAATGTCTGGGGGGATTAGTTAAATAGGACCTAGGCTGTCATCTAAAAATAACGAGTATAAAACGGTCATAATGAGCTTAGCGCACATAGGCGAATTGGCTCAGCAGTGAAGGGGTTAAAAAGCAAAAACCTGTAAAAATGGGGTATTTCTATTCTCGGGACAAATTTTGAAACTATTTAGCTGGGGTCTTTTTTTGGTGGTTGTAGATTTTGGGGATTAAATTATGAAATAGTGTGTTTTTACCATTTTTCCATCATTTCATTTTTTTATAGGATATGATGGAAATACTGGTATTTTTAGAAAGACCATTTAATGGTGGGAAAAGTATATAATATGTGTGGGTTGCATAAAGAGTGTGAGGAAAAATTGACCTAAACACTAAGGGCCATATTGCATTCCTTGCACATCGGTTTTGCGCTCACGCAAATGCCCATTTGCACGAGGACAAAACCATTTGCGCAGAACGTCTTTCAACGTTCGCGCAAACGATGCGCGTTATCGTTTGTCGCGGATGGACTTGCGCGAGCGTGATGAACTGTGCGCATCCTATACTTAACATTGTGAGCGCAAATGCGTTAAGCGGATGGTATTTCAATAGATGCGCAACTTCATATGAACGACGTTTTCACGCATAATTTTAACGTCTTTGAAAACTTGGTGTTAACTGCAAATCTGAACGTTCTGGCCGAAACAAAATACACCAGCACGAAAAAAAAAAATACAGTGCAGTATAGTTACACATTCTACACATCCCCAAACAAAAAAATTGTGAATTCGTGCATATTTTTTTTATTGCTGCAGCATGTATACTCAGATTTATTTTGACAGGCGCAAAAACGTTAGTGAGTCAATTAAGGTGAATTGATGTCAATTAAGGTTCTTAATTCCGATTGGCTGAATCCCGTGAAAAAAACAGTCCGCGCACTGATTTACATGCGCAACGTTACTGTGCACGTATTACACTTCGTTTTGCGCGTTTTCTTTACTAACGTTATTTTTTTGACGGATGAGAAAATGCGTTCGGATCCAAATATCATGTTAATTTTCATGCGATAACGCTGGACACTGCGCGCAAAAAAAATTGCGCTGCGCAAGCGCATTTGCGCAGAGAATGTAATATGGCCCTAACACTGCAGAAACGTAAAAACAGCAGCGGGCACTAAAGGACGGATTTGCGTAAAACCGCCTGGTCACTAAGGGGTTAAACTGAAAAGGTTTGTAAACATGTAAGGTGTGTCTACAATTTTGGTCACCAGTGTATGTTTGTCTCAATGTGAAAAGTCCATATTCGAAATATAATTCATAAACTAAAGTGCAAATGACTGTCTCCTTCACTCCATAGGCTACATAAAGTCTAGGAGGTAATGAGAATAGAAACAATTTAGTGTTAAACCATTCACTACCAAGCACTTTTTCCTGAAAGAGATATTGGCATATCATTTACTTGAAACAAGGCATACGTAGAAATAACAATTGTGATATTGATTAAAATGAAACTTTTGCATAGAGATTGTAATTCTGAGATAGTTAAAAGAGTAAAACAATATAAATATGGTTATTTTTAATTTGTTTATTCTTTCAGAAATATTGCTGGAGAGATAGGTTCTAAACTCTAGGTGGTGTCCCTTTCCCTTATTTTGCACAATATGAAATGGGGTCTGCATTATCAGCATACAGGCAGAAATGGCCTATTACAATCTTCACGTTAAAACGCTCGTGCAGTGCATGATTTTTTTGCGTGAAGCGTTAAACGTTAACGCGCATAAATCAACGCTGGTAGTACAATCCTCGCATTTTTTCATCCGTCAAAAAATAGTGCGCGTAACACGGATGCGCAAAAACGCGCTCATTAATGTTGCGCGCAGAATTCGGTGTGCGGACTTTTTTTTCACGCAATTCAGCCAATCAGAATTAATAACCACAATTATCTCCCATCAAGTTTTTGCGCCTGTCAAAGTCAATATGAGTATATATGCTGCAGCAATAATAAATGCACGCACAACTTCTCCATTTTATTGTTTGGTATGTGTAGAATGTGTAACTATACTTTTGTGCATTTTTGTTTTTTGGGCTGGTGTATTTGAGTTTGGTCAGGTCGTTCAGATTTGCCATTAACACCAGCTTTTAGGAGTTGTTAAAATTATGCGCGCAAAGGCTGTGCGTTACAAACTGCGCATGGATTGTAATACCATCCGCATACCAGAGCACAAACGCATTTGCGCTCACAATGTTAAGTATAGGACGCGCACAGTACCTTACGCTCGCAAAGGGTTTGCGCAGGTTCACCCGCGTTAGATGAATACGCGTGCTTTTTGCGCCGAGATTAAAATACGATGTTCAGCGCAAAGGGTTTTGCACCTCGCGTTAATGTGTTTTTTTGCGCACGCGTTAACGTTTGCATGAAGAATGTAATAGGGCCCTAAATGTTTTGCAGACAGATAATAAACTGGTCAGATCTCCTGCTTATGGGGATTTGTAGTGACCATAATAATATTACTGTAAATGCAGCTTCCAAACATACCAATATCTGTATGTGACATAATGCCCGTATATGGAAATTACAGTAACACCTTGTATCTGTGCTTTAGAGAATTTTCAGTCATTGTAGCTCCTTTTATCCCTGTACAGCAGGGAGTGACTCAAGAGCTCTCCCTGTATTCTACCCTCTCCCTGGATTTTGTAAAGCAGCAGTAAAGTGTGTTGAACGTTTTGTGGGGGTGAGGCTGTACCTTGCAGCTTCTTTATAGTAATACAGGGTGAAAGGAGTGAAATCTCCGTGGGAATTTTGTTCCTCTGCAGGGAGGACACTAATTTTGCATTAAAGAGGATGGAAGTGTGGTATTATATGCATTTTTTTTGCTTTTTCGTTATATTACAATTCGCACATGTGTATACACATTCTTGTTAGTGAAGGGGTTAACGTAAAGTTTGTTAGGAAACGGGTGTTCAATACAGTTACTTTTTTTATCACAGTTGTCAAATAAGAACTGTATAAAGCAACTGAAGGATACTTATTAACCGTTTTTCCCTTCCACTTCAGGTTTTGTGAGATCTTCATGATGAGTGGAATTTCCGCCCAATATAAATACAATATCTGAGACTGTCAGGGTTATTCAAAGAGAATCGAAAACTCACCGCACGTTCGGTGACTTTTCATTCTCTTCAATTCGGACCGATTTGGCAATCCCATTTCGGCGACCCTGTGGTGTGTTCAGCAAGCACCACAGGGCCGAAGTGCAGGGAAAAGCCGCCGCAAACCTGGCGAACATGCACTGCAAAACCCGGCGAATGCACGCTGAATACCCACAAAAACATCTGGATTAACCCGCCGAAGATGCCGGAAAAACCCGAGCAGGAGCCGATCACACGCAGCACAGCTGCCGGAAAAAGCCAACTCCGCAGACGAAGGAGGTGGAGAAAAAAACAAACCAGTATGCTTGAATGTTTTCAAAGAAACTACTGAGCGAAAATGTCTGAAATTTACATATGAGGTCCAGGGAATGATAATAAAAAGAGCTGTTACAGAAAAGAGAGCAAACGTTTTAATTTTTTTTTTTAAAAAAATCCCGAAAAATGCTTAAGGTCCTAATAAATCTAAATATAAAAAATCTTTTTACTGCAGAATTTTATAATGAACGGTTTATTAGATATTGAATTAAAAATGGGAATATTTTTAACATTGAAGCCTATGGGATTCGCCCTAATAAATCTGCCGCTTGAAACCACTGACTGGCAGGGCAATTCGGCAACTTTTCACTGCTGGGTTTTGTTCTCTGAATAGCCGAAGCTATGGGGATTTCACTGCCCTCGAACAGGCACCGTATGTGCAGGCAATTCACCAAGATTTGGCGAACTGCCTGCTCTCTGGATAGCCGAATGGCCAAGAAAGGTAACCGAACACTGATTTTCAGCATTCGGTTACCTTTCGGCAACCATTCGGATCTCTTTGAGTAACCCCGTGTAGTACTTGGATCAATTAGTTTAAGAACTGGTATGCTTATGCCCTTTTGCTGAAGGTGCGACTTTATAAGGTCATGCCCAGCATCGAATCAATCCACAAGACAATTCGAGAAGAGTGACCAGTGATATCACTTAAACTGATCCTGCCTGGTTAGTTTACTGACCAACGACATAATTTAATCTTCTGGTTTCAGGTCTGTAGCTTTAGAGGATATGTTTACACACTCATCTCCTGTAGATACCAAATTGAGGAACCGCTTTCTCAGTGTGGGAATAGACAAAGGACTAGAGTACAGGTTCTCAAAATCAAACTTGACAATGGCTTGTTGGGTGTGATTCAGTTGCAGGCATTTTTTAAGATGTGTTAGAATCTCCTCTGCTTCCAATAGAAGTATGCCTTTTGCTTGCAGAAATTTATGAATATCGTATTCTTTATCCAAAAGTCCTAGGTTGAGTGCACCCCAGTTGATTGCTTGACCAGAAAGCCCCATGTTCCTCCTGTACTGACAGAAAATATCTAGAAAAGAGTTGGCAGCAGCATAGTTCGCTTGTCCCGTATTCCCGATGAATGAAGTAATAGAAGAGTAGCATACAAAATAATCCAGCTCATGGTTCATTGTAGCACGGTGAAGATTTACTGCCCCGTCTACTTTTACAGTCAGCACCTTCTCAAAAAGGGACATGTTTAGATATTGTAAGAATCCATCATGTAGAACTACAGCACTGTGAAAGACACCCTTGATTGGAATGTTTGGGTATGATCTCTGTATAGTGTGCATGGCTTTTGTCACTTCTGAGTAGTTGGTTATATCACATGAGACAGCCATTATTATCACATTGTCCTGTCCAGCTTTAGCCTTTCTTATTTCCTCTTGCATTTCAGGTGTGGGATTTCTTCTGGACAGAATTACAACATGACCTCCACCATTCTGCACGATAAACTTTACAGTTTCAAATCCAAGACCAGTCAGTCCGCCTGTGACTATGTAGATAGCATTGTGTTTGAAAAGATTCTCTTCATGTACAAATAACGGAATACTCGAGACACTGGCTGTGTCCAGCTTAATAACTGGTAAAGATCGTACTTTGAAGTAACTGGTCTCTGCGATGCTCAAACTGGCCGTACTGGCATACGACAGCATGGAATATGACTCGGGCATTTCTATATGTCCTGACCTCAGCCATTTGAATATTTTTTTGGCAAACTCCTTGAGATATGCCTTCTGAAAGATAGTGATCTGATTGAGTATGTGTATGTGAACATCCTCTTTGCATTGCTCACTCAGGGCCTGGAAATTTTCAAGGCTCTTTGGGTCGGATATTATGACTAAATTCTTGAGCAGGGGTAACTGAGTTGTGTCAATCTCCAAAATGTTTTCGATTGAGGGCAGAATGATCATGGCAGTGCACTGCTTGGCATTTAGATCAATGTCTGGAGACACTACTGGTTCCCAGCCCCTTCTTTTTGCTGTGTAAGACAGAATCTTACTTAGAATTGACTTCATTTCACTAGAGAGGATTAACAGCTTTGATTTGTTTTTTGCCACTGGCAGTTGTCGATGTAAAACTTCCCAGGCTAAAATGAAGTGGGAAATACAGGGCAACTTCTTTAAAACCGGGACCTTCTGGATTGAAAAGCAAACAGACTCTGGGAGGTTCACTCTTGATGACACAAGTGTCGGATAACATGTAGCTATTTGATCACCCACTTTAAGCTTCTTGACGTGTTTCCCAACTGCTGTTACAGTGCCGGTAAAATCCAGAGCGAGGAGATTATGTTTTTCTGTTGACAATTCACTCCAGTACACGCTGTTTCCATATTTCCAACTTGAGGCAGTAACAGGGAAAAAGTCTTCTGTATGGGAACATATTTGCTCTATTTGTACCTCAACAGTTTTTCGGACAATGTTTTTGTCTTTGGGAGTAGCAATTTCAGCAGAGACATTAGCCATTCTGTAAGGATCACCAGTGTACAGGGTGAACATGTCAGATGCTTTCAACTGCACCGTGTGCTTTGTCTGACCAGCTATGTCTAATTCAGTCCTGATAATTTCACCTGTGTATATTTCACCATTATTTATCCTGACCTCTGGATAATGCTTTGGTTCCAAATTGTGGATGACATGTGCCAAAGCATCCACATCTTCTGGATTGGAAGAGCATATGTCGATCAGTTGAAATGTCATGTCTGGTATCTCAATGATACAACTTCTTGTCATGCCTATCAAGGCAAAGCCAGGGTTAATGTGATCCACTGTAGTGTCAGCGGTTCTGAAGGTGACTGTTCTAACACAAGCCCTGGAGTTTAATTGTCTGGCTCTGAGGAGAACTCGTCTATATGTCTCACAGCACTTTGCAAGGTACTGTGACAAGTTGTCAGAAAACTCTTTATTGAGTCTATGAATTCCCCACATGAACAAAATCTCATTATATTTCACATTGTTCTTTTCCGTAAATGAGTGGTCTATTTCCCAGTTGTTGAACATCACATGTTTTAGCTCACAATTTATATATTTGGACAACTGTTGGCCAATCCCTGAGCTGTCGGTGAACACCAGTATGCTGTCATCTTTTGGGGTTGTATTCACTTCTTGCTGTGGTACATTAACCCATTTATTTTGAAAGAACGTGTTGTTCTGTAGGCTTAGACTTTGTTTTACAAATGTGACCTTTGCATGGATTACTTCAACTAAAACAAAGCCATTCTCATCGACAAAATACCCACACAAAACAAAAGAGTTTTCCATCTTTTTGACAGTCTTTAAATAAATGAACATATGTTTTTGGAGTGGCCTGAATACCATCAGACTTCCAATTTGAGAAGGAAAAAACACAGTGGATGTTGTGGAGCCTCTTGCAGCTATTACACTCATTTGAAAGAAGCAGTCTAAGATAACTGGGTGTATGCAATATTCATGCATCGCTTGGGAAATCTCGTCACTCACTGTGACTCTGGCCAGACCTTCCTTCAATTCACCTCCATAATGAATATCTGACAGTTGTCTGTATACGTCCCCATAATGAAAACCGAAAACAGACAGTGAGTCATAGATCTCTTCTGGTTTCAAAATCTGGTTACATCGTTTCAAAATGTGTTGAAAGTTAAGCCTTTTTCCTTCTAAAACATTGTTAATTTTTTGAATTTGTCCTTTTGCAAAAACATGCGAAGAAAGAATTTCAAAATGGGTTACGCTGTTTCTTTCTTCAAGATTAATTGTTAAATTAAGAGATTCCTGGTTAACGACACAGGGACTGGAAAAGTCTACACTGATGCTGAGGGAACTCAAAGGCACTGCAGGTTTTAGGCTGGTCAAAGCACTTGCCAAGCCAAGCTCTGCATAAAATGATCCAGGAACTAGAGCAATTCCATTGTTCTTGTGCTCGTAGACATAGGGTGTGAGCGCTTTAGAAATGGTGCATCTATATTCTGCGGAGTCTTCACTCATCTTTTGGACCAGAGGATGTCTTGATGTCTCTACAGGCAGTGTTCCTTGACGGACTTTCTCAAAATTCACATCAAGCTTATTGTGGTCAAACTGGTATCTGGGAATAGGAGCAGGCACAGATTTATATGCTTCAAAAACATTACACCAGTCAGGATTGTATCCCCCTACAAAAAGTTTAATCAGGAGAGAAAATATTGCCTCGTACTCTTTATCAGGCTGAGTAGAGGGCAAAATTACACTATCTTGACCTAAAATCTCAACTATGTTTTGCTGCAATGCTCTCCCTGGGCCAATTTCAATGAATACTGGATTTTCTTTATCTTCAATGGAAGATCTTAAAGCTTGTTCAAAAGCCACTTGTTCACGGATATTTCTGGCCCAGTATTTGCCAGTTGTAAAGTCCCCTTTGGAAGATTTTACCCCAGTCACTGTGGAGATAATGTCAACGTTGAGTGTCTGGGCTTTCAAATCTTGCAGTTCTTCTTCTATTTCCTTTAATATGGGATCCATCATGTGACTGTGGTATGCAGCAGGTACATCCAATTTGTTCAGAAATATATTTATTTTACTGTATTGTTGGTTTAATTGATCATAGAAACGTCCCACTGATTCTGTGTCACCTGACACTGTACATGATACAGGACTGTTATAGGCAGCCATGTTTATTTTTTCTTTGTATGATGTAATAGCTTTTGATATCTCCGCCACCGGTACATTGCCCACCACTAGCATTTTCCCTCCACTGACTTTTGATTGCAAGGTACTCCTGTAATAAATAACTTTCACTGCGTCCGAAAGTGAAAGAAGTCCAGAGCAATGAGCTGCAGCTACTTCTCCAACCGAATGGCCAACAATGGAATCTGGTTTGACGCCCCAATGTCTCAGGAGAGTTGCTAAAGCAATCTGAATGGTAAAGAGCAGCCACTGTGTAATGTCTGGTCTTGAGAAATCATCATATTCATTCTCTAGTAACTGTATTACGGAAAGAGATGTATATATCTGAAGTAGCTCGTCTATCTCAACACATTTCTTTCTGAAGACAGGTTCCGATCTCAGTAACATCTTGCCCATCCCTTTATATACTGCTCGGTTGCCACAGAATACAAACACTATGTGAAGGTTCCTTTGAGTTGGAGATGTTTCAGTGTTTCCAGATGCCAATTGTTCCTGTAAATGGTTTAATGAAGATGCCAGAAAGGCTTTTCTGTATTTGTGCTCGACATGAGTCCTTCTACAGGCCGATGTATACACCAAGCTCTCCAGAGACAGAGAGCCCAGCTTGTTTATCTGCTTCCTAGTATCTTCAATAGTGAGATGGAGGGATTTACTGGAAAACGCAGATATAACAAATATCTCAACGGGTCTTTTCGAAACCAAATTAGAGTTATTTTGCTTATGTTGCTTTACCACCATATGGACGTTAGTTCCTCCAAAACCAAAACAGTTTATTCCTGCAGCTCTGCCAAATTTTGAATCTTTCTTCCACTTTTCATTAGTCACAGGGACTTTTAAGTTTGTTTTCTCGATTTTTGCAATGCCTACTTCACTTGAATAATGTAATGATGGTGGAATGGCTTCGTGATGCATCATTAAGAGAACCTTAATTAAACCAGCCATCCCAGCTGCTGATTCCGTGTGACCAATATTGCCTTTAACAGAGCCAATCTTTAAAGGAGGGGACCCACTGGGACGTCTTTTCCCAATGATGTTTCCGATGCTGGCTGCTTCCACTGGATCTCCAATAGGGGTTCCAGTGCCATGAGCCTCCACATATTGCAATGCCGATGGGTCAACCTTAGAATACACTGTACTGAGCAAGGCCTCCTGCTGGCATTGGGATGGTTTGGTGATTGGCGTCACTGATCTTCCATCGTGATTGACTTCATTGGCACATATGACTCCCCACACTTTACTGCCATCTTCTTTTGCCTATAAAACAAAACCATAATAATAAAAAGTATATAAAATAATCCGGTTACATTTATTGCTGAATTCTATATATAATACTGATTGACTGACTCATACACATCATGCAGAAAGTAGATTTTATATTTATTTGTTAAAAAATGCAATAAAACAATATAATAGACAGAGGGAAGGATATTACTGGGGAAGAAAAAATACCCCCTTTCCAAAATTATGCTATACCTTTCTCAGCCTTTTTAGTACAACAATGCCACATCCTTCTCCTCTTCCATATCCATCACCCTTTGAAGAGAAAGGGTTGCTTGTTCCTTCTGGAGAGATCATTTTTGCTTTAGTAAGAGCAACAAAGACTCGTGGTTCCAAAAGGCAGCTCACACCTCCGCACACGGCCATCTCACAGTTTCCTGTTTAAAAATTTTTTATCAGTTAATTTTAGAATTCCACAGTGCAGAGCAGCGCTCCCACCAAGCAAGGCCAGGCAGGAGGCACCATGTTCCACAGAACGAAACAAGAACTCAACCAATCACACAACCATTTTTTTGGCAGATTATTTGACATCACAACTACAGCAACATTTTGGCCAAAAAAACTTTTTGAAGTTGCAAAAGTAAAGCTCGAGAAAGGAATCTTAGTCAAAATGTTGCAGTAGTTGTTGTGTTGTCCAATAAATCTGTCTAAAAAAGGAGGTTGAGTGCCCCGTGCAGTTCTTTTGTTCTATTGGTTATTTTTTTAGTTGATACAACTCTTATTTCCCAGCAATCCGATATGCTTTAAATGTCTTTAAGCATTCTCAGTTAAATAGATATTTATTAACACTTCTTAAACACAGGCTTTGCTTTTTTATAAAGTAATTCCACCTAATAGAAATGGTGACATTCTCACACACAGCTCTAGTACATTTGATTTTTGGAATTCAAACGTCAACCTTTTCTTCCCCTAACTTATGGAAGACTCCATTTCCAAAAGTACAATCAGGTGTCAAGTCCTGGGAAAAAAAGGGAGGGAGGGAAGTTAGCCAAGAATTCCACTATTATAAAGGCCTTTAGGGGCCGAAGCGTTTGTTTTTTAATGTAATCCCAATAAACTTTGTTTTTTTAGAGAAGTCCTTGAGTGCCTCCCTCTACCACTATTTTTGATTATATTTTTTTGTATTTAAATTTTTTATTTTGAAAACGTGCTTACAGAAGATAGTATCAACCAGTAAATAATGGCCATACAAGGACAAACAGAAAAAAGCACATAAATATACATCGCAGACAGGAATAGGTAGGTATTGAAGGGAGAATGTGTCTAAGCTAGCACAATTCGGGCTCACCAATCCAGGGGAAGGGGGGAAGAAAAAATAAAAAAGGGTAAGGACAAAAGGTGGGACTGCCCAAATATCGTGGCATACCCGGCTCGCCCCGGCTACCCGAGAGGCCCGGGGGCCATGGTAGAGGCCACAGGGATGGGAGACCTGGGGCCAGGAGGGTGCTCAGAGCCTAGGTAGCCGCTCTAGTGGCTCGCCCAAGTTAGTACCCTGTGTCCCATTAGAGGGGGAAAAAAAAGGGGGGATACGGAAAGGACCCGAAAACTCTGGGAGTCATAAAACAGGGGGGTAAGACTGTGTGATAAGGGAGGGAAGGGGGGAGGGGGGAACAGTCAGAATGGCCATGGTGAACTGCAGGTAAAGTCCATCAGGAACAAAATAAAATAGTATCACGTAAAACGTGGCAGAGGGCTACTCATCAGGGGAAACAGAGAGAAAAGATCTGGAGAAACTCAGCATTCAACCGGGGTCCTGTGGTTGGTCTCCAGACACCGGCGGTTCAGCTACAAGTCCCAAACGGGACACAAGGGTGTGCGCTTCATCCATGGTCCCACCAGCGGAGGATATAAGAAGGGAGCACGAAGATCCCCAGCGATATCTGACACCATGTTGGCGAAGCAAGGTGTGATCTCCTTATAACATCTACGAGCTACCAGCATCAGGAAAGGCAGGTCTCGAAAGACCGTGAGGGCACTGGAGGCATAGGCGACCCGAAAAGTGGGGCCAACCACCGTCAGAATCCGGGATTGTGTCTGCCCATCCCGTGCCATCAGAAGGACATCTCGGGGGGCCTCTGCGGGGGCAGTAGCCACTTTTTGGAGGTGGGTAGCCGATAGAGGTTGGCAGGAGGTGTGTAACTAGGCCCTTGGTATAGCGAAGGAGCTCCTTGCCAGTAACACCTTCAGGTATACCCCTGAGCCGCAGGTTGCGCCATCTATGTCTGGACTCAAGAGCCATCACCGCAGATCCAAGCCGAACAACCTGGCGTTGAAGATCTGCAACTCGAGCATCCGTCGCCGTCTGCGCTGTCTCTGCCTCAGAAGCTCGGGAATCAACCACCTCGATCCTAGCCTGAAGGACTTCAACAGTAGAGCGTACCTCTTGTAAGTCACGTCGCCAAAGGCTATAAAATTCCTCCATGACCCGTCGGAGAGCCGCCTCTGTCAATAGCTGCGCAGCACTCTGCAGCATTCCATCAGCTCAGACCGCAGCTGGGAGAGCAGATGTAGAGAGTGAGGGTTCCTCCGGGGGCTCCGAGCAGGTAAGTGCCTCTCCCTGCCGACCCGTCTCTCCACAGGACCGAGTTACACCCAATGACTGCCGGATGTCTGGGACACGAGGGCCTCCGTCTTCCACCTCCCTCTTGCCTTTTTTCCCCATCACTGCCGGGACGTCTGATACAGCCGCGGTCGTATAGGCATCAAGATGGCCGCCTGAATGTGCAGGCCGCAGGGGAGAAAGCACACTCCGATCCGAGGAATTTAAGCAAGCATGGGATAGGCATAAGGCTATCCTAAACAAAAGATAAATCCAAGTAAAGTATCCATGTAATTGGGCAGACTAGATGGGCCGAAAGGTTCTTATCTGCCGACATTTTTCTATGTTTCTATGTTTCTATGTTTCTCTCCAGCTGCAGCTGCGGTCCCCAAACTGCACCCCCAAAGTCCCGGTGCCCCAAACAATCTCCTATAGGAGAGGGCGCCCTGTACCCACAGCAGGAAGGACACACGTACCGGGAATCCGGCGAAGCAGGGCAGAGCACAGAGAAATGCGACCGCTCTCCTCAAGGTACAGACACGCCCCCCTATTTATTTATTTATAAAGGATTTTACCAGGAAGGATACATTGAGATTTCTCTCATTTTCAAGTATGTCCTGGGTTTAAGAACATTGAAGTGTTACAGTTACAGAAATACAAAGTAATACAATGCAAGATGTTAAAAAAAAACACAAATATACAGATTAACAGAAAAATATGTAGGAAATAGTCATTATGTTACATGTTTACAGGTGTATTCTGTATATAGTCATTATGTTACATGTTTACAGGTGTATTCTGTATATAGTCACTATGTTACATGTTTACAGGTGCATTCTGTATATAGTCACTAGGTTACATGTTTACAGGTGCATTCTGTATATAGTCATTATGTTACATGTTTACAGGTGTATTCTGTATATAGTCACTATGTTACATGTTTACAGGTGCATTCTGTATATAGTCATTATGTTACATGTTTACAGGTGTATTCTGTATATAGTCACTATGTTACATGTTTACAGGTGCATTCTGTATTGAGGTATGTTAATAGGGAGCTCTTGAGTGACTTAAGACTGGGGGAAGATTTGATGGTGTCTGGGAGGTTATTCCATAATTGCGGCGCTCTGTAGGAAAATGAGGATCGAGCCACTGTCGTTTTGTATTGTGGTATTGTAAGTAAGGTGCTGGTCCTGGATCGGAGGTTATAGGATGAGGGAGCTGCTGGGGGAAGCAGTCTATTCATGTTTCACTACGTACTATTGTACTTGTGATTTTGGCATCTGGACTAACACGGCCTATCCAAACTCGTATACGCTCCTTTCTGATATACAAAAAAAAAGACAATGTGCATTTGCGCTGTAAAATAATGTGACAGGCACAGAGCTTCACAACTGAGCTGAGCTCCTGCTCTATTTCCTAACAGGAGGGAGGGCTCAAGCAAACTAGCTACTGTGGTCAGGATAAAACGAAAAGAAACATAGGCAAAACACAATACATTACATCTCCCTTCCTAAGTATAAAACAAACCCTACGTTAGCATAGTCACTTTAAATATATTTATAGAAATAGCAAATATTAATTGTTGCTATTTCTTTAAACTTTGCAATTTACATAAAAACTTGCATGCCTAAAAAGAAAAGGTTAGCACACTTCAGATGAGAATCATTTGATGACATGTCATTAAGAATAGTGAACTATTGAACATAAACATGTGTAACTGTAAAGGAAAGGTTATTGGTACACTGCTTTCACAAAGCGCTGTCGCCGCGCATGTCTGACTACAAGGAAAGCCTGTCTGGAGGCTTCACAACTCTGACAAGCCTGGTGGTGTACTGCCCGGTCGGCAGCATTTCCTCAGCAGGTTGTATTGCTGGAGCAGATTCTTGTGGAGAGCTAGCATGATCCACAGACTCGGGCTCTTCGGCACTCACTGGGTCCAACGACTCTGCCCAATGATCATCAACAAGTCTGTGACGGGAGTCATGGGCAGCTGGTGTGCTCTTACAAAGATGCTGGATGTTGCGACGGTATTCTCTATTCCCACAGTTTACAATATAGGATCTTGGGGCATTGTGAGACCTCATTACTACAGGCGACCATCTGTTACTGCCTGGATGGGGTTGCATCCTAACGTCATCTCCAGGCTTCAATTCAGCACAAGTGCCACTTGCTCTTTTGCGGTCATAGTAGAACTTCTGAATGCATTGGTTTCTGTCTAGGCGCTGTTTGACGTTGACGGGATCATACACTGCAGGTGCGAGCAGCAGACGAGCAGTAGGCAGGCAGTTGCGGGGCCACCTGCCCATCAGCAGTTGAGCAGGTGAAAAGCCTACAGAATCCAGTGGTGTTGTTCTGTGGTCAAGCAGTGCAAGTTGTTTGTCTGGCGCTTTGGCCCAAAGTTTTTTCACAGTCTGGACTGCAAGCTCTGCTTCACCATTGGAATGTGGTGTGATGAAGTTTTGTGAGTAATTCCATACCTTTGGCAGAAAATCTTGAATTCCTCTGCTGCATATTGAGGACCATTGTCTGTTCGGAGGATGACAGGGATCCCATGCCTACTGAATTGGGCCTTCAGCTTTTCTATGACAGTGCGGCAATGTAGATCTTTCAGCATGTCCACTTCAATGAACTTCGAGTAGTAATCCACCAGCAGAATGTAATGGGTCCCTTCGAACTCAAACAGTTCCGAGGCTACTTCTTCAAAGGGAAGATCGGGCGTTTCTGTAGGCTGAAGGGGTTGTCTCGGCAGTTTATTCTGGAAGTCTGCACACTTGCTGCAATTCTTCACCATTTGTTCAATGACAGAACTCATACCTGGCCAGTATAGAACCTCACAGGCTCTTTGCTTGCTCTTCACTATTCCCAGGTGGGACTGATGTATGAGTTTCAACATGTGAGCTTGCATAGAAGGGGGTACCACTATACGCAGGCCTTTGTACCCAACACCATCGGAGCCAACAAGCTGGCTTCGTGAGTCCCAGTATGGTTGTATTTCATTAGGCAGATCATGCCTGTGGTCTGGCCAGCCTTCTTGGATTGTCCTTTGAAGACAGCTGAGCTCTTTTCTTCTGCAGTTCTGGAGCTCTGAATATTTCTGTTCACTGATTGAAACAAAGTTAAGCATGGAGACACACTCTAAGCCTTCCATCTCAGGCTTGTGTACAGGTAACTGAGCTCTTGACAGCGTATCAGGCAGTTCCATATCTTTGCCGCGCCTGTACTTAATGGTGAGATCATACCACTGCAAGCAAAGGCGCATCCTCTGATTGTGCATGGGAGTAGAGAGCAATGGCTTCCTAAAAATATCCTCCAGAGGTTTATGGTCATTGTACACAGTAACGTGGTTTCCTACTATGTAATTATGAAAATTGACACATGCGTGAACAATTGACAGTGTCTCCTTCTCGATTTGCGCGTAACGCTTTTCTGTGTCTGTTAGCGACCTAAACGAAAAGGCAAAGAGGTGACCGTCCTGCAATAATACAGCACCGAGGCCGTTGCTGCTGGCATCGGAGAAAATTTTGACAGGCTTGGATGGATCAATAAATTGTAGCACAGGAGACTTAGTGCACAGGTCTTTGAGTCTGTCAAAGGCTTGTTCTTGTGCTGCTTGCCATGCAAATTCCACATCCGTTTTCAGAAGATGTCTTAGAGGAGCGTCTTCTTCACTGAGGTTGGGCAGGAATTTCGAGAGGTAGGTGACGAACCCTAGGAAGCGACGAACACCATCCTTGTCTTTTGGTGCAGGCATGGATTTCACAGCCTCTATTTTCGCAGGGTCTGCTTTCAGGCCATCTGCTGTTATCAGGTGTCATACATAGGGCACGGACGATTGCTTGACGTGGCATTTATCAAAGTTGAGATTCAGGTTATAGCTTGAGGCTCTCTGAATTACCTTGGAGAATCTCATCGTGTTCCATTACTGAAGGAGCCGCAATGAGAATGTCGTCCATGACACTGATGACGCCTCTAATGCCCTCAAGCATTTCATCCATAATATGCTGGAATATTTCGGGTGCACATTTTAGACCGAAAGGAAGCCTAAGACACCTAAATCTGCCAATGGGTGTGTTGAAGGTTGTCAGAAATTATGATGATTCATCCAGCTCTATTTGTAGGAACCCAGATTTTGCATCCAAAACTGTGAAAACTTTAGCACCAGGTATTGTAGAGATTACCTCCTCAATGGTGCGCATTGGGTAATGTTCCCTCTTAATGACTTTATTTAAGTCGCTCGGGTCAATATAGATCCTTATCTTGCCATTACGCACAGCTGCCACCATAGAACTCACCCACTCGGTTGGTTGGTTAACTTTAGTGATGTAGCCATCTTTAACCATCTCTTGTAGTTTTTCTAGTATTTTCTTTCGCAGTGCAGCTGGTTGACGACGGATAGGATGAACCACACCTTGTGCTTCAGGATCAATTTTGATTGTGTACTTGCTTGGCAAGGTTCCAGTAGTGCGAGTCAGCTCTGGATAATCATCTAGCTCAACTGGCACAGAATGTGTTGTGTCGTTTTTCGTAGTGGGCTGCAGTGCATTGAGCCGCATCACTAAACCTAAGGCTTCCGCTGTTGCACCACTGAGCACATTTTCTTGCATAATGTCCACAATCTCAAATTCTGCTTGTATCTCTGTATTCTTGAATTTAGTCGGAAGGTCAACTGCAGCTATTGACTTCAGCTTGTGGTTGGAGTAGGACTTTAGCACCTGATTAGAGTGTTTAAGCTCACCCACATGCAGAAGTGCCTGATAATTACTTAAAGTCAATATAGAAACATAGAAAATGTCGGCAGATAAGAACCTTTCGGCCCATCTAGTCTGCCCAATTACATGGATACTTTACCTGGATTTATATTTTGTTTAGGATAGCCTTATGCCTATCCCATGCCTGCTTAAATTCAATCACTGTTTTGGCCTCTACCACTTCAACTGGAAGATTGTTCCATGTATCCACCACCCTCTCAGTAAAATAATGCTTCCTGATGTTACTTTTAAACTTTTGCCCCTCTAATCTAAGACTATGTCCTCTTGTTTTGCTACTTTGTTTCCTTTTAAATATACTCCCTTCCTCTACCTTTGTGGATTCCCTTTACGTATTTAAATGTTACACTATGTTACACTTTGCAAAAGTATCAAGTCTGAATGGTACTTGCCGAGACAGGATTTCAATGCCGCTGTCCACTTATCATCCGTTTGTGTGAGATTTATGTTCAGCACCTCCTCATCCTCTGTTTCTGGTTGCAGCTGCACACTGTTTACTGACCTTTCTGCAACATACTGCCACCCAGTGGTTTAATTTGTGACAGTACAAGCAGACAGAACCTTTTGCTGGATATTTTCCTTGGTTCCACTTATGTTGTGGATCTCTGCCACAGTTTAAACAGTTGTATGTTCGATTAGTATACATGTCTTTTGGCACAAATTTAGTCTGATTTTGTAGATAGGCTTTTTTATTTGCAGTTTGGAATTGTGTGTTCACCTTTATTGCTTGCACCTGAGATTCTTCTTCTCCGACTATTTTAATTTGCTTCTGTGACAGTTCAAACTGTTGAGCGATTTCAATTGCTTTTGGTAGTGTTAGATCTTCTCCTTTGTCTAAGAGTCTCTCTTGGATGCACTTTTCTCTGGCTCCAGCGATTATTGCATCGATTAACATATCATCTGGATCAGCATACTCGCAATCCATTAGCATGAGTCTTAAATGCTTCACAAACTGATCAAAACCCTCAGTGACTCCTTGTTTTCTTAGTTTAAAGCGGTGTCTGGCTATTCACTTATTTTTTCTTGGCCTTATACAGCTGGCAAATTTATCCAGTACTTTAAATGGATCATCCTTCTCAGAGAAGTGTTTTATAGATTTCTCTGCCCTGCTCACAATCCATGTCCCCAACCAACCTGCACGCTGCCTCGGTGTTTGTTCTGAGAGTGGTCCGTCAAACACAAATGTGACGTGGCTTTGAAATCTATCAAACTCTTAGGGTGTTCAAATTGTAATAATGCCATACTAAGCGTGAAATCTGTTCCAGACAGACTGACACCATGTAAAATAATGTGACAGGCACAGAGCTTCACAACTGAGCTGAGCTCCTGGTCTATTTCCTGTTTAATCTGTTACTGCACACAAACATAACAGGAGGGAGGGCTCAGACTAGCTACGGTGGTCAGTATTAGGGATGAGACGAACACCCGTGTTCGGTTCACATTCGAACTCGAGCAATTTCAAAAGTTCGAGATCGAACTCGAACACGAACCGAACTCAATGCAAGTCAATGGGACTGGAAAGTTTGAATTTTTGAGTGCCCTCCAAGAGCATATGCTAGATATTTCCCATAAAAAGGTGTACAGGGGTCCGGGTAGTGCCCTGGGGGACAGTAAACAAGGACAAAAAGTTTTTAAAAAAACGTTTTTAAAAGGAACAGTGAGTTTTCCATGAAATAAGGGTTAAAAATAAAAACAAAAAATTCCTTCAAATATCGTGCCTAGGAGGTCCCCATAACCTGCCCGTGAAGTGGCGGATTTGTATCATGTATAGAAACATTTAAAAACAAAAAAATGATGGTGAACGGTTTTCCTTTAATCTATTCATAAACAACTGCTTGGGGTGGCAGTCTGTATGAAAAGAGGAGACATTTTAGGACACGCAGAACAAGTTGTCAGGTGCGTGTGCGGTTCAGGTATGAGCCCAGCAGGCGGCGACACAGAGGGGAGGCCAGACAGGATTCAAGCAATGAATATAACTTTAATGGAACATAAATGAACCTTGACTGCAGGCAAATCTGGAACGTTCCGGCAAAGACGTGGATAAAGTCCATATACAAGGGGGTCGTGGCTGGCAGCTAGCTGACAGGTTAAGTATGCCCAAGCAAGGGTTCGGTGTACAGTATATCACATAGATACAGTCCAGGGAGTAGTCTTGGAGAGTCAGTGGATTGTGGGCAATGCAGTCCCAGACTGCAGACAGGGTCAACCAATAATAAATCTGGATAGCAGACAGTGGTACCTTGATCAAAGGTCAGAGACGGTGGTGTACAACTGTAATCCACAGGTAGGTTTCCAGACACAGGGGATAGTGGGCTACGCGGTTGAGAGTACCCACTTGAGCAGTGACCTGGAATCTTGACCACAGACCTTGGATACAGCGCAGGTGGAGATCGCTGAGAGTCCCTTGCACAGACAGAGATGTATCCAGGCACAACAGGGTAGACAGATGGGTACTGGATACGCAGGATACGCTGGTACAGGAAGAGCAGGTTTGCACACATCCAAATCACCTCAGGGAGAACAATGCAGAACCACTGCTAGCTGGGTCTCTGCCTTTTAAGGAGGCTTAATCACGGATGAGTCTCAGCTGGAACTCCAGGGCTGGAAAAGGAAGACCCAGGCTGGATCTCCATGAGCCTGGTCAAGGTGCTGAGCCTGGGCAAAACCTGGAATGAAATCCAAGAAAGAGATCCAGGGCAAAGTTCTTACAGCCAGGCTGTGCATTACAGGTACATCAGCAGTCTTTCAAAGGTGGGGCATGACACAAGTTTAGTGATTTTTTGGCTAAATTATGGTGAAATTTATGCAGGCTTTGGATGAAAGTAACAATAGGTGCTATAAAATTGGGCCTTTAGCGTCGGCAACAGTGCTGTCACACCGTAACCCCTCTGTGGTATTGTGGAAGAGTGCAGGGTTGGACCCTGACGTCCAAAAAATTAAAATGATATGAATCTGGTAATATAGGCGTCAGTGGTAGGGATGAGCTGTTCGGTTCGGAGTTCGATTCGAACATCGCCCATTCGCATGTTCACGAACTACGAACATTGCCGCGTGTTCGCCCACAATGGACCACAATGCACTTTTCCACTGGCCTGAAGCTTGTAATTGGCTACATCCTTGCACCTGACCACAGGTCAGGTGCAAGACAGGTTCAAGACTATGCCAATCACGGCTCAGAGTCCTGATTGGGCAAATTTTGCCCAATCACGGGCTCACAGAGCTAAATCCCACAGCACACTATATAAGGCTTCACACCGCGCTTCAGCACGTGTTTGAGAAGAGATTGTTGTTGTGTTAGTGTGTGTTCTCACTGCCAGTCTGCCACCAGCTACTGGGGGGGGGGGTCTCATTTCTACAATATTTCTGGGAAATGTTCTAATCTGTGTGTTCTCACTGCCACCAAGTATTTTGGGGGGTCAGTAATTTCTACAAAATATTTGGGAATTGTTCTAATCTGTATGTTCTCACTGCCACCAAGTATTTGGGGGGGGGGTCTGTAATTTCTACAAAATATTTGGGAATTGTTCTAAACTGTGCGTTCTCACTGCCACCAAGTATTTGGGGGGCGTCTGTAATTTCTACAAAATATTTGGGAATTGTTCTAATCTGTGTGTCCTCACTGCCACCAAGTATTTTAGGGGGTCAGTAATTTCTACAAAATATTTGGGAATTGTTCTAATCTGTGTGTTCTCACTGCCAACACGTATTTTGGGGGGTCATTAATTTCTACAAAATATCTGGGAATTGTTGTAATCTGTGTGTTCTCACTTCCAGCAACTATTTTGGGGGGGGGGGTCAGTCGTTTCTACAAAATATCTGGGAATTGTTCTAATCTTTGTGTTCTCACTGCCACCCATCAGGGGGACTCACTGATTTATAGGAGGTTTCTGGGAATTGTAATCTGTGTCTTGTCACTGTTGCCAGCTATCAGGGGGTCCTATCAGGGGGTCTCACTGACTTGTAGATGGTTTCTAGGAATTGTAATTTGCGTCTTGTCACTGCCACCCATCAGGGGGTCTCACTGACCTATAGGAGGTTTCTGGGAATTGTAATCTGAGTCTTGTCACTGGCTGCCAGCTATCAGGGTGTCTCACTGAGTTATACCAGAGTTCTGGAAAAATTTAATCTTTATACCAGAGTTGAACCAGAGTTCTGTATATATTTAATCTATATATCACTCACCATGTCAGAAAGACCAAAAAAAACAGGCAGACGTTCCCAGGCACAGATAAGAGGTAAAGCAGCCTCTGTGTCAGAAAGGTTGTGCCTCTGGTCGGCGTGGATGTGGTGCATCCTCTGCAGGGGCACACTTGTCATTTCGAACTGGTGCTGGCCGTCTTCTTAACCCTTTCGCTGCTGAGGCGTTTCACGCCTCTGCTCTGTGCTGAGCTCATTTTTACCTGTTTCGCTCATCTTGTTTAAACGTGTTTTGAAGGCTTATTTTAGTATATGACCCATACATATTATATATCGTTCTTTCCGTCAGACTCGGCAGATTCATAATATGTCATTATTATATGTATACGTTATGTCCTGTCTGTATATTATAACAAAAAATACAATAAAATATAAATTTTTAATAATTTACAATGTGTAAAGTGTTTTTTTTTCACATTTTAACATGCGAGAAATTGCGGTTATATTTTGTACGCTTGTTAAAAAAATTAGAAATGGGGTCTCGTTACATTTTTGTTTGGGGAAAATTACGCGATTTTTTAACAAACGCTCCGCATACAAAAATCGTTAGTGCAGCATCATTGTTCACATTATAATTGAAATGGGAACAATATTGCTGCATTAACAAAACAAAAAAAATTTGATTTTTTTTAAATATTTTTTTATTTTTATTTTTAATTTGTATTTTTTTTAAAAAACTTTTTTCTTGGTCATGTTTGGTATCGTTGGAACGGCCATGCTCTGGCCGATCCAACAGTACCAAACATTAACCCCTAGCTTCCACGGATCAGGAGATAGGGGGTTCCAATGAACCCCCTATCTCCACCATTGGTGGCAGCTAGGGGTTAACTCCAGGACTGGCGTCATCATGCTATGCACGATGACGCCAGTCCTCAGGGGGCATTCCCGGAAGCTTGACTGACAAAGATGTCGGCCAGCTCCGGGAAAGGATCACGAACCGGCGCTTTTCGGCGCCGATTCGTGATCCGGCCCCCATGGAGTTAATGCCAGGTACCGTTAGGAAGGGCAGGCTGTGCCCTTCCAAACAGTGCCTGGATTAACCCTCTGCACCCCAGCGATCGGGAGGGAGAGAGGTCCGAAGGACCTCCCCCTCCCTTTCAGGCGCCTCCTCCGCACACGAGGGGGGCGCCTGAATTAGAAGTCATCGCGCCGCCGCAATGACATCTAATTGTGCCGGCGGTGGTTCTGGGTGCTGGGCTGACATCGAGGATGTCAGCCCTCACCGGGGGGCACAGCGATCGGCCTGAATCTGCGTCCTCCGCATGGAACCCTACCTCCGGGTGGACACGCTGAGCGCGTCCTCCGCAGCGAGAGGGTTAAGCAGCAGCAACATACAGAGGATTTGGTGGATTGGCTAACCAGGCCATCCTCATAGTCCTCTGCCAGCCAGGCTTGTAGTGGTTTACTGTCCACCTCAGCTGCCAAAGCATCTAATGCAGCCTCCATGTCCACAGCTACTCCTGCCGTAGCCTCACTATCACACAAGGAGGAGTCAGCTGAATTGTTTGACTACAATGACAGTGACATGCTGCTTGAGGATGCGCAGCAACTACAGTGCTCTGATTCAATCTCTGAGGTTAAAGAAGGGACTATAATCAACCTAGAGGAAGGGGGTGTCAGTGATGACACACAAATAACTGGCACTCATGTTGCCCCAGCAGCTGCAGCATACTGCCAAGTTGGCTCCAGTGACGAGGATATAGGGGATGATGATGAGGTCACTGACTCCTCCTGGGTGCCTGTTCGGACAGAGGAGTCAAGTGAGGAAGAGGAGGCACAACATCCTCTATGACCAACCGTAGCACTAGCCAGTCCAAGGCTTCAGATGTCAGAGCTGCTTAGGTGCAGAGCGCTGTTGTCTCAAAGCACACATCCAGGAACTCTGCTGTCTGGGAGTTCTTTAAGAAATGTGCAGCAGACCGCACCATTGCTATTTGTAATCTATGTCAGATGAGGCTCAAGCGTGAGAAAGACACCGGACGCTTGGGTACCACGTGCTTGACATATGACCACCTGCCATGCATCCCGTTGGAGGACCTATGCAAAGTTTTGCGCCGGTCCTCCTCACCTGTCTCTACCCCCACTATATGTCCTGCCATGTCATTGACTCCAACCTCCACTGACAGGGATGAAGGGATGATGCTACAGTAATGGATGTAAACAAAAAATGGACAGGCGCCAAAAAACTCGTGCCACCACCAACAAACCAATGCCAACCAGAATTTTAGTGGTTTCCCCCAAACCAGTGAAACTGACAAAGATAATAGTACGTATCTGGTGGTGCGATGGTGGTCCCCTTAGATCATATCGAGCATATAGAGAAAAAAATAAACAATATATAGTGCAGATGGTATTGGCACATAAACTTAAAGTTCAAATGTGATGTTTTCACTCACAAATTAGAGAGCCCGAACACTGGCTCTAAGTGGGTCAAGGCTCTTGGGTGTTTTACTTCTCCGCTTCTTAAGGTGACCCACACCTTATATTAGATGAAGTATGGCTCATGTAGAGAAGATATGGAAAGAAAGCAGAACAACTTCCTTGTGCAAATCTTTTAAAATTCAAATGGCATAGGTGAAGTATAGCTGTTCAACTCACATTTGTAGGAGCTATAGACCAAGCTCTTGGTGTATACGCCTCAGGGCTCATTTAAGGTGAAGCCCAAACACCTCTTTGAATCCAGAACACCAGGGGAATTTTTTTTTTTAAAAATTAAAATTATTTATTAAACATAAATAAAATACTGGCTCAGCCAGAGGACCAGAACGCGTTTCGCCAGACGTACTGGCTTCGTACAGCTGAAGAAGCCAGTACGTCTGGCGAAACGCGTTCTGGTCCTCTGGCTGAGCCAGTATTTTATTTATGTTTAATAAATAATTTTAATTTTTTTTAAATAGACAGATCAGAGGAGGAGGATGAGGAGGAGGAGGAATATTTAAGTAGTGGGGGCAATGAAAGTGGGGATTCCTCAAGGGAGGATTTTGTGTGCCCAGAAACACAAGGACTAGTACGTGGCTGGGAGGAGGAAGTGCACGATGGGGTCATCCTCCCCATTGACCAGGAAGACTCGGAAGCTAATGCCACCTCCAACCTACGCTGCATGGGCTCCTTTATCTTGCAAAGCCTGCTAAAGGATCCCCAGGATTCGTGCTATCAAGGAGAGGGATCATTACTGGTTGGCAACCCCTCTTGATCCACGGTACAAGGGTAAAGTTGCAGAGCTCATTCTGCCCGCACAGAGGGCAGAGGGAGCACAGGATGAAAAAACTTGAGGACGCTCTAAAGCGACACTTGTGTAACACCTTTCCAGGCACTGGTAGGTTACCAAGTGATGACACAGGTGCTTCTGAGGCTGTGGATGATCAGAGGAATAGTGGTGAAGGCCGGGGCCACTTGACTGATGCCTTTTTAAATTTTTTTAGTCCACGACGCCCAGGGACGTCAAATGTAGGCACCCATTACCAGCATCTTCACCATATGGTGCAGGACTACCTAGGGGCAAGGGCAGACCTGGATACCTTTCCAGCAGATGATCCACTGGCTTACTGGGTGTTGATATTGGATCACTGGCCAGAATTTAGCCAATATGTTATGCAGCTACTAGGTTGCCCTTCATCCAGCGTGCTTTCTGAAAGGACGTTCAGTGCCGCTGGAGGTTTTGACACAGACAAAAGAGTGCGTCTGTCCACCGACTCTGTAGACCGGCTGACATTTATAAAAATGAATCAGTCCTGGATTAGCAGCTATCAATCCCCTGATACTGACGTAACGGAATAGATCGGGGATGTCTTCTGCATTCACAAAACCTCCACCACTGAACTCTTCCACAATACCACAAAAGGGTTACGGTGTGAAGGCACTTGCTGCCATGAAAGGCACAATATTTGGCTGCACTGACACCTGTACCAGATTTATATCATTTAAATTTTTTCAACCGCAGGGTCCAACCCTGCACTCTTCCACAATACCACAGAGGGGTTACGGTGGGACGACACTAAAGGCCCAATTTTAAAGCACCTATTGTTACTTTCATCCAAAGCCTGCATAAATTTCACCATAATTTAGCCAAAAAAATCACTAAACTTATTCTGCGTGTCCTAAAAGGTCTCCTCTTTTAATACAGACTGCACCCAAGCAGTTGTTTATGAATAGATTAAAGGAAAACCGTTTACCGTCATTTGAAACGTCATTTTTTTGTTTTTAAATGCTTCTATACATCCTACAAATCCGCCACTTCACGGGCAGGTTATGGGGACCTCCTAGGCATGATATTTGAAGGAATTTTTCACCCTTATTTCATGGAAAGCTCACTGTCCCTTTAAAAACGTTTTTTTTTAAAAACTTTGTCCTTGTTTCCTGTCCCCCAGGGCACTACCCAGACCCCCATACACCTTTTATGGCAAATATCTTGCATATATGCCCTCTTGCAGGGCACTCTAAAAACCAAACTTTGAGTCCCATTGACTTGCATTGAGTTCGGTTCGAGTTCGAACTCGAACTTTTGAAATTGTTCGAGTTCGAATGCGAACCGAACACAGGGGTGTTCGGCTCATCCCTAGTCAGTGTCAGTGCACCCAACTATTGTGCCTTTGGTGGCAGCAAGTGCCTTCACACCATAACCCCTTTGTGGTATTGTGGAAGAGTGCAGTGGTGGAGGTTTTGTGAATGCAGAAGAGATCCCCGATCTATTCTGTTATGTCAGCATCAGAGGATTGATAGCTGCTGATCCAGGACTGATTCGTTTTTATAAATGTCAGCCGATCTACAGAGTCGGTGGACAGACACACTCTTTTGTCTGTGACAAAACCTCTAGCGGCACTAAATGTCCTTTCAGAAAGCACGCTGGATGAAGGGTAACCTAGTAGCTGCATAGCATATTGGCTAAGTTCTGGCCAGTGATCCAATCTCTACACCCAGTAAGCCAGTGGATCATCTGCTGGAAAGGTATCCAGGTCTGCCCTTGCCCCTAGGTAGTCCTGCACCATATGGTGAAGACGCTGGCAATGGGTGCCTACATTTAACGTCTATGGGCGTTGTGGACTAAAAAAATTGGAAAATGCATCAGTCAAGCGGCCCCTTTCACCGCTCTTCCTCTGATCAACCGCAGCCTCAGAAGCACCTGTGTCATCACTTGGTAACCTACCAGTGCCTGTAAAAGGTGTTACACAAGTGTCGCTTTAGCGCGTCCTCAAGTTTTTTTATCCTGTCCTCCCTCTGTGAGGGCAGAATGAACTCTGCAACTTTACCCTTGTATCGTGGATCTGTCACGAGGGGGGTCGGGACCTGACCCTGACAGAGGGGTGTGAGCCTAATAAGCAGTGAAAATTAGGCAGAAATCCAGGACTAGAAAACATATTTATTGTATGGAACATGAAAGAACAAGGCTAAACTGAAACCCAAAACAGGGATCCAGAACACAATGAACAGAGCCCTAACCACTTCGCTGCGGTGGACGCGCTCAGCGCGTCCAACCGCAGGTAGCGTTCCATGCGGTGGACGTGCTGAGCGCGTCCTCTCTTTGGGGCCAGCGTTCGGCCAGGTTCCGGCCGATCGCTGGCCCCCCCGGTGCGGGCTGACATCCTCGATGTCAGCCCAGCACCCGGAGCCGCCGCCGGAGTAATTAGGTGTCATCGCGGGGGCGCGATGACACCTAATTCAGGTGCCCCCCCCATGTGCGGAGGAGGCGCCTGAAAGGGAGGGGGGGGAGGTCCTTCGGACCTCTCCCCCTCCCGATCGGCAGCCTGCCCTTCCAAATGGTACCTGGCATTAACCCCATGGGGACCGGATCACGAATCGGCACCGAAAAGTGCCGGTTCGTGTTCCTTTCCCGAGCTGGCCGACATCTTGGATGTCGGCCAAGCTTCCGGGAATACCCCCTGAGTTAACCCCTAACTGCCACCAATGGTGGAGATAGGGGGTTCCAATGAACCCCCTATCTCCCGATCCGTGGCAGTTAGGGGGTTAATGTTTGGTATTGTTGGATCGGCCAGAGCATGGCCGTTCCAACATTACCAAACATGAGTATAAAAAAAGTTCTAAAAAAAAAATAAAAAATTAAAATAAAAAATATTTAAAAAAAAATAAAAAATTAAAATAAAAAATATTTAAAAAAAAAATAAAAAAATAAAATAAACAAGTTTTTTTTCTTTTTTTTGGTTTGTTAATGCAGCAATATTGTTCCCATTTCAATTATAATGTGAACAATGATGCTGCACTAACGATTTTTGTATGCGGTGCGTTTGTTAAAAATCGCGTAATTTTCCCCCAAAAAAAATGTAATGAGACCCCATCTCTAATTTTTTTAACAAGCGCATCCCATACAAAATATAACTGCAATTGCTCGCATCTTAAAATGTGAAAAAAAACACTTTACACGTTGTAAATTATTTAAAATTCATATTTTATTGCATTTTTTGTTATAATAAACAGACAGGTCATGACGTATACATATAATAATAACATATTATGAATCTGCCGAGTCTGACGGAAAGAACGATATATAATATGTCTGGGTCATATACTAAAATAAGCCTTCAAAACGCATTTAAACATGATGAGCAAAATCGGTAAAAATTAGCTCAGCACAGAGGCGGGGAAAGCCTCAGCAGCGAAAGGGTTAAAACAAAAGGCAAGAAATATAAAGAAAACCAGATAAACAAATAGGCAACTAAACATGGGAAGCAGAACTAAACATGGGAGGCAGAACTAAACATGGGAGGCAGAACTAAACATGGGAAGAAAAACAGGACTGACCTAGACCAGGGCAAACCAGACAATGGACTAGTAGATAGAATGAACAGGTAGACAGACTTAACAGGATAAATCTAGACCAAGGAAAACCAGACCTTAGCTTGAAGACAGATTCAGGATGAATCTAGAGCAAGGCAAACCAGACATGAGCTGAATGACTGCTTCAGGAAGATTGAGACCGCACCCTACTAAGGGAGTGGTTTCCATTTATACAAAATGGTCCAGGGTGAACCAATGGAGTCCGGGTACTGATCAGGCTTGGAATTCAAGAAATGAACGAAACAAAAAAGTCCAAAAGCAGCAATGTCCATTACTGCCAGAGGGGGCGCCAGAGACCCAGGATGTCACAGGATCAAGAAGACTTGCCAACCAGAAATGATCCCTCTCCTTGATAGCACGAATCCTTGGGTCCTTTAGCAGGCTTTGCATTATTAGGGAGTCCATGCAGCATAGGTTGGAGGTGGCATTAGCTTCCGAGTGTTCCTGGTCAATGAGGATGACCGTATTGTGCACTTCCTCCTCCCAGCCACGTACTAGTCCTAGGGTTTCTGGGCACACAAAACCCTCCCTTGAGGAATCCCCACCTTCAATGCCCCCACTAGTTAAATATTCCTCCTCCTCATCCTCCACCTGTCTGATCTGAGGACCCGCAGGAATGCTGTCTGCGGAAAGACTGGGGCCTTCAGAGCTAGGGAAGGCTTCCTCTTCCTCCTGCTGCTCTGCCTCTAGTGTCACATCTATAATTCCCCGCAGAGTGTGCTCCAGCAGGAACACTAAAGGAATTGTGTCACTGATGCATGCACTGTCCCTGCTCACCATCCTCGTTGCCTCCTGAAATGGTGACAGTACAGTGCATGCATCCTTGATCAGCAGCCACTGCGGGGGGGGGGGAATCAAGTTGACCTTAACCCGTCCTGACCGTTTGTGAGAAGGTGGAATTCTCTTTGAATTTCTGCCAGGCGAACACTTGCTGGGAATGACCGGCTGAAGTGGCTGCAGACTTTTCTGGCCTGGCTGCGAAGCTCTGCCAGCCCTGGGTACCTGGTTAGGAAATGCTGTACCACCAGATTTAGGACATGTGCTAGGCATGGTACATGCGTCAACTTACCCTGGCATAGGGTGGAGAGAAGGTTGCTGCCATTATCACAGACGACCATTCCCAGCTCAAGCTGGTGTGGTGTTCATCATCTCTGCACCTGCCCCTGCAGAGCTGACAGAATTTCTGGCCAGGTGTGGCTCCTGTCCCCTAAACAAACCAGCTCAAGCATCTTTGGCATCTTTTTGCTTGAGCCATTGCGTAGCCTCTGTCACGCGTCTGCTTAACTGCCACTTCGCCAGAGACAGAAGGAGGAAGAGGAAGAGGGAGAGGTGGTGGTGGAGCAGACAGACCTCATACAAGCAGCTTTCTCGAAGTGTGGTGGATGAACAAGCTCCAGCACAGAGCCCCGTCTTGGATCCCTCCCAGCTGCAATCAGAGTTACCCAGTGTGCCGTGAAGGAAATGTAACAACCCTGTCCATGCTTGCTGGACCACGTGTCTAAAGTCACGTGCACCTTGCTGCTGACTGCCTTTCCCAGTGACTCCATAACATTGTGTTCCACGTGCTGGTATAGTGCTGGAATGGCCTTGCGTGAAAAGAAATGGCGTTTTGGAACCTGCCACTGTGGTACAGCACATTCAGCAAATTCACGGAAGGAAGCAGAGTCCACCAGCTGGAAAGGCAGCAGCAGCAATGCGAGTAATTTTGCTAAGCTGGCATTTAGATGCTGTGCTTGGGGATGGTTGGGACTATATTTTTTCTTACTAAGAATAATCACAATAGTGACTGTATCAATCGGAGTTGGTTAAAGCTTAACTTTTATTGTGACTTTATATAAAATATTAAACATATAAAATACAAACAAATAGGTATAGTAACTGGCTATCCCACTGGATAAGAATTTGGTGTCCAGTTAAATCAGAGAAATTAAATTAACATAACAATGGGCTTAATTAGCATATTATAATGGTTATAATTCATTATAATATGCTAATTAAGCCCATTTATTATGTTAATGTAATTTCTCTGATTTAACTGGACACCAAATTCTTAACCAGTAGGATAGCCGGTTACTATACCTATCAGATCTATTTGTTTGTATTTTATATGTTTAATATTTTATATATAGTCACAATAAAAGTTAAGCTTTAACCAACTCCGATTGATACAGTCCCTATTGTGATTATTCTTAGTATCCAACTGTGGGTTACCCCCCTTCCCTTCAATCAGGAGGACATTTCTTTGTAGCTCTTCCATATATTACCTGTTTTCAGCGAGTTAATATATTAACACTCTATATTTTTTCTTACGCTGCAGCAGCTGGGGCAACGTAATCTGACTGCGTAAATCTTCAGGTGATGGGATGCTGTCACATTGTGAGGAAGGACCTGGTACATCCATTACTGTAGCATCATCCCTGTCAGTGGAGGTTGGAGTCAATGACATGGCAGGACATAGTCGGGTTAGAGACAGGTGAGGAGGACCTACGCAAAGTGTTGCGCCAACAGGATGCATGGCAGGTGGTCATATGTCGCCTCAAGCACGTGGTACCCAAGCGTCCGGTGTCTTTCCCACGCTTGATCCTCATCTGACATAGATTACAAATAGCAACAGTGCGGTCTGTTGCACATTTCTTAAAGAACTCCCAGACAGCAGAGATCCTGGATGTGTGCTTTTAGACAACAGCGCTCTGCACCTGAGCAGCTCTGACATCTGATGCCTTGGACTGGCTACGGTTGGTCATAGAGGATGTTGTGCCTCGTGTTTGTTGTGCCTCCTCCTCCTCCTCACTTGACTCTTCTGTTCGATTAGGCACCCAGGTGGACTCATTGACCTCATCATCATTGTCATCACCCCCTATCTCCTCGTCACTGGAGCCAACTTGGCAGTATGCTGCAGCTGTTGGGGCAACATGAGTGCCAGTTATTTGTGTGTCATCACTGGCACCCCCTTCCTCTAGGTTGATTATAGTCCCTTCTTTAACCTCAGAGATTGAATCAGAGCACTGTACAGTAGTTGCTGCGCATCCTCAAGCAGCATGTCACTGTCATTGTAGTCAAACAATTCAGCTGACTCCTCCGTGTGTGATAGTGAGGCTACGGCAGGAGTAGCTGTGGACATGGAGGCTGCATTAGATGCTTTGGCAGCTGAGGTGGACTGTAAACCACTACAAGCCTGGCTGGCAGAGGACTCCGAGGATGAGGATGGCCTGGTTAGCCAATCCACCAAATCCTCTGTATGTTGCTGCTGCTTAAGACGGCCAGCACCAGTTACAAAGGACAAGCATGCCCCTGCAGAGGATGCACCAGGTCCACTACGACCAGAGGCACAGCCTCCCGACACAGAGGTTGCTTGCCCTCTTATCTGTGCCTGGGAGCGTCTGCCTGTCCTTTTTGGTCTTTCTGACATGGTGAGTAATATATAGATTAAATATATACAGAACTCTGATTCAACTCTGGTATAAAGATTAAACATTTCCAGAACTCTGGTATAACTCAGTGAGACACCCTGATAGCAGACAGCCAGTGACCAGACACAGATTACAATTCCCAGAAACCTCCTATAAATCAGTGAGACCCCCTGATGGGTGGCAGTGAGAACACAAAGATTAGAACAATTCCCAGATATTTTGTAGAAATGACTGACCCCCAAAATAGTTGCTGGGAGTGAGAACACACAGGTTACCACAATTCCCAGATATTTTGTAGAAATGACTGACCCCCACAATTGCTGCTGGCAGTGAGAACACAGAGATTACAACAATTCCCAGATATTTTGTAGAAGTGAGACCCCCCAATAGCTGGTGGCAGACTGGCAGTGAGAACATACACTAACACAACAATCTCCTCTCAAAAAACACGTGCTGGGGCTGCAAGGGACGTCTTATATAGTGTGCTGCGGGACTTAGCTCTGTGAGCCCATGATTGGGCAAAATGTGCCCAATCAGGACTCTGAGCCGTGATTGGCATAGTCTTGCACCTGTCTTGCACCTAAACTGTGGTCAGGTGCAGGCTGTAGCCAATTACAAGCTTCAGGCCAGTGGAAAAAGTGCATTGTGGTCCATTGTGGTGCATTGTGGGCGAACATGCGGCGAACACGCGGAAATGTTCGTAGTTCGCAACCATACGAACTGGCGATGTTCGAATCGAACTCCGAACAAATCGAACTGAACAGCTCATCCCTAGTCAGGATGACACAAAAAGTAACATAGGCAAAACACATTACATGCACCACGCCTTGGCAACGTCACACTGACATGTCAGTGTGACGTTGCTTGTACATTTTGTGGTGTGGCGCGCATCTGTATTGTGTTGTTTTGGCAGTGAACAGCCAATTTCACGCCAGTAGAATGGATGTGCATGCACTGGCAGTGATGGAACTCTGGTAATAGGGAGTTGCAATGGGTTAATAGCTCACACAACAATTGCTCTTTTGTGGCTCTATTAGCAGCTGAGCTTGATACTTTTATTTAATATCATGTGACGCTTTTCAATAAAAAATTTTGGATTTTGCTGAAAGTCTGTCCAGTTTATGTTAATATTGGAATGCATGGCCTGACACCCCATTTACCCCATGCACAGCCTGCACACACCTCTGACCACACACAGACACAGACCTTAACTAATATATATATATATATATATATATATTATGATATTGGGGCACCCAGAGCACTCGCACAATATCTTGGATGCAGTAAATCAACTTTATGTCTCCTTTCAGGGCAGCCAAAAGTGTTAACATAAAAATACACGCTTATCTCCAGCGCAGTTAAAGTAAAGTCCAGCTCTTCAGCACAAAAACATAGAAAACAGGTGTAGCTTGCCAACTTCAACAAAAGTCCCAAACCTGGGGATCCTTTCCCAGAAAATATAAATCCTTTCCAGCAAGGCACAGCCACCTCTCTGACCTTTCTGATTCAGTCCAGCTCCAGCTGACAAGCCCCAGTGACACTGCTTCCAGCAGCACAGCTACAGCTGACCAGGCTCGGCCCTCACCCTCCTGATTCAACACAGCTGACAGCTTCTCCTCCCTTTCCATAATCCTGTCTGGGAGTTGCCACCCTTTAAATCCCTTCCTGGACAGGAATGTTAACCCTTTGGTTGTTCTTAAAAGGACCACAACCCAAATAGGGATGAAACATAACACCCATCCAGGATCCCAGGCTCGCCAACCTCTACATATCCCCACCCTGTCTCAACGCGGATGCAATTGAGGCAACAGCAGACAGCCCACAATGCATCCGAGAGAGGGCATCAGTGTTCTGGTGCTGTCTCCCCGGCCTATGCTCTATTTCAAAGTAAAACTCTCGGAGGGACAGGAACCACCTGGCTCCTCTGGCATTCCGCTGATCCATCACTGACTTCCAACCTCTCGTGAAGTCTGTCAGTGGTGCAGCCATGTGTACCGCACCAACACCATCAGATTCTGCACCTGCCCCAACCATACCCGGCACGGGAGAGGGTTCACCCTCCTCAGGGGTCAACTCAAGTTGAGGCACCAGGACACTAGCATCATTTACATCATTCTCATAGTGAACACATCTGAGCAAATAACCATCATCATTAACTTAGTCCACAGTCATGTTTGGTGGGGGTGACCCTGAATTGTTCCCCAGTTCGATGGGTAGTTCAGTCTGTGCCAAGTCCCACAGTTCAGCAAACAAAGGGCAGTCCCGTCCCACAATCACATCGTGCATCAGAGTACTCACTCACCACCCCAATCTCTTGGGTGACTGAAGTATTCCCGGCGGAGATGGTGACAGGGATCAACAGGTACTCCCGGGTATCACCATGGATACAAACAACGTGGAGTTCTTTGTGCTGGACCGAGCCTTCCAGCCACCCAGGCATAAAAGGACACTCTTCGAGTAGATTCACACTCCATAGGCTTCTCCTGTATGGAACACTGTACCCCGGAATGGCCCCAGGCTTGACACCTCCATCACTGTATATCCCCAGCATTTTGGGTAGCGACAGGCCTCTGCGGGACCAAGGAAGACAACTCTGGAATGCTGGTTCCTGGGTTCAGGGACACTTCCCTCCAAGGAACTGAAACAGGCCTTACTGCCTGTGGCAAAACAGGTCCTTGATAACTCACTGGTCTGAGCAGGTACTCAACCACGGTGTATCTTTCCACCATCTTGACTACCAGCGCTGCAGTCTTGGGGTCCCCCTCTCTCTCGGAAATTCTTTCAAACGTGGTGGGGAAGGTTTCCACATCATCACTGGGAGAAAGCTTTTGCAGGACATGACTGGCCTTTATGGACAAATGGCTACCAGCAGCAACCACTGCTTGATCACATTCAGGTGCAAGTTGTTGCATGACCTCCTGTAGGGCAGCTATCTGTGTCTGTGTGGCTACCTGGTGTGCTGTAAGTTGTACAGCCAGTAAACGGGTGCTTTCTTGCTGGGCAGCAACAACCTGTGCCATCGCCTCTTCATGGCGGGTCTGGGCCTAGACATTCATCAAAACCAGCTGCTTAATCAGCTCCTCCATAGATGTGACTTTTAGTGCAGCCTTAGCCCAGGACATGCAATTACAGTAGAACACTGTCTCTTTAAATGTCAGGTTTTTTTTTCACAAAATTTCCACGCTGCTTAGCTTGTGAGGTGGTAGCTCTGTTGCCCGCATCCGAACACCAGTTGTGATATTGGGGCGCTCACAGAGCACTCGCATGACATCTTGGATGCAATAAATCAACTTTATGTCTCCTTTCAGGGCAGCCAAAAGTGTTAACATAAAAATACACGCTTATCTCCAGCGCAGTTAAAGTAAAATCCAGCTCTTCAGCACAAAAACAGAAAACAGGTGTGGCTCACCAAAAGTCCCAAACCTGGGGAATCCTTTCCCAGAAAATATAAGTCCTTTCCAGCAAGGCACAGCCACCTCTCTGACCTTTCTGATTCAGTCCAGCTCCAACTGACAAGGCCCAGTGCAGGGCTGGCCCGTCCATGGTGTGCAGTGGAGCACCTGCTCCAGGCGGTCCTCTGCAGGAGCCGCATTTTGCCGCCCTGTCAAATGCCGCGGCACTCTGGACCTCGATGGGGCACCGGCCGGCCACCCTCTCCCCCATCGGTGTTCTTGCACGTAAGGAAGGACGGGCGACTACGCAAAATGGGCGACAGGTGCACTTCCGGTGACGTGCACGCGTCTGTACAACATCACCGAAAGTGCACCGGTCAGCACGTTTTGTGCGATCCCCTTGTGCAGATTGAATGCCGGCCCCTGCCTCTCCACAATGCTGCCGATCGACCCTCTGGCGTCCCCTGAGCAGGCCGTGCAGCTCAGGGGCCTTCGACCTGCGGGTGCTGGAAAGCGCGTCCTTAGGTGAGAGGGGGCAGTGTGTATGTGGGTGCCTTGTCTCCACCCTGCCTGTCCCTCTATCTTGTCTGTGTCCCTGTCTATCTCCCCCTGCCTGTCCGTCTCCCTGCCTGTCCTGCTGTCCGTCTCCCTGCCTGTCCTGCTGTCCATCTCCCTGCCTGTCCTGCTGTCTGTCCATCTCCCTGCCTGTCTGTCTGCCTGTCCGTCCATCTCCCTGTCTGTCTGTCCATCTCCCTGCCTGTCCTGTCTGTCAGTCTCCCTGTCTGTCCTGTGTCTGTCTGTCCATCTCCCTGTCTGTCCTGTGTCTGTTCGTCTCCCTGCCTGTCCTGTGTCTGTCTGTCCGTCTCCCTGCCTGTCCTGTGTCTGTCTGTCCGTTTCCCTGCCTGTCCTGTGTCTGTCTGTCCGTCTCCTTGCGTGTCCTGTCTGTCAGCTCATGCTCGTCCCTCCTGGCTCCTTCTGTCAGACCGTGGCACCAGCCTCCCCCAGGACCAGACCAGCACACAGGACAAGGTACCGTATCTGGGGTCTGTCTGGGTATACATATATGTGGGGTCTGTGTATTTATATAGAGAATGAGGCTGTATATATGTAGTAATACACAGGATACATGTATACAGCCTCATTCTCTAAATAAATACACAGGGTACATGGAGAATGAGGCTGTATATATGTAGTATATGTGGCGCTCTGTGGTACGCTCATACACACCACATATTACTGTGAGTTTTATTGTTGTGGAGCTGTGATACAGTAATGTGCGTTGTGTATGAATGTATCACAGAGATCCACAGCAATAACACTCACAGTAATGTGCAGTGTATGAGCGTATCACAGAGCTCCACAGCAATAAAACTCACAGTAATTTGCAGTGTATGAGCATATCACAGAGCTCCACAATAAAACTCACAATAATGTGCAGTGTGTATGAGCGTATCACAAAGATCCACAGCAAAAAAACTCACAGTAATGTGCAGTGTATGAGCGTATCACAGAGCTCCACAGCAATAAAACTCACAGTAATTTGCAGTGTATGAGCATATCACAGAGCTCCACAATAAAACTCACAATAATGTGCAGTGTGTATGAGCGTATCACAGAGATCCACAGCAATAAAACTCACAGAAATGTGCGGCATGTATGAGTGTGAGTTTTATTGCTGTAGAGCTCTGTGATACACTCATACACACTGCACATTACTGTGAGTTTTATTGCTGTGGAGCTCTGATACATGTCACATATTTTTTTTTGGGGGGGGGCAGCATTTCATCCATCGCTCCAGGCAGCACAGTAGCTTGGGCCGGCCCTGGCCCAGTGACACTGCTTCCAGCAGCACAGCTACAGCTGACCAGGCTCGGCCCTCAGCCCTCAGCCTCAACACAGCTGACAGCTTCTCCTCAACTCCCACAATCTGCTCTGGGAGTTGCCACCAGTGAAATCCCTTCCTGGACAGGAAGGTTAACCCTTTGGTTGTTCTTAAAGGGACCACAACCCAAATAGGGATGAAACATAACACCCATCCAGGATCCCAGGCTTGCCTACCTCTACAATATATATATATATATATATATATATATATATATTTATTTATAAAAAGCACAAGACAGGATGCACTACAGGACTTAAAAAATAAAGTAAAAAGTGTGCTTTATTAAATAACCATTAAAAAGGTACCCAAAAGTACTGATCGATGTTTCGCCGGTCAGTGCTTTTGGGGACCTTTTTAATGGATATTTAATAAAGCATAATCTTTTACTTTATTTTTAAGACCTGGAGTGCGTCCTGTCTTGTGTTTTTTGTGTTTTTCTCAGACTTCTGCACCCAGGCATATATATAATTTGCTGTGGTTTTGTGCAGGTTGCCTTTGGTTTTTTGTAAATATAAATATATATATATATACACAGTCATGGCCGAAATTGTTGGCACCCCAGACATTTTTCCAGAAAATCAAGTATTTCTCACAGAAAAGTATTGCAGTAACACATGTTTTGCTATACACATGTTTATTCCCTTTGTGTGTATTGGAACAAAACAAAAAAAGGGAGGAGAAAAAGCAAATTGGACATAATGTCACACAAAACTCCAAAAATGGTCTGGACTAGACATGTGCACAGCACAAAATTTCGTTTTGAACTAATGCATTAGTACTAAAATGCAATTTATTTAGTTGCTAAAGAAATTCGTTTTCAGTTCTTTAGTATGAAAACTAATTTCATTCATCCGAAAACCAGTGGATACAATTACTATTGTAGTGGCTCCTCAGAGGGCTGAGATCGCTGCTTGTTACAGTATCTCTCACTCTCAGCACAATGTGGGCCATATTATATAGCTGGTGCTAACATAACCAGAGCTGTTGTAAACTTCCCAGAGCTATTATAGCCTATGGAGGTTTTCAGTTACAACAGCTCTGGTTAAGTTAGCACCAACATTGCAATACTGCCCCGTGTCAGGCAAAGCTGTTACAGTAACTGACTGCTGCTCATCACAGCGCTCAGAGTTTCAGTAAAACTAGTAAATAATATTTTTATATATAAGACGTTAGAACAATATTATTTTCTTGTTTTACTGAAACTCTGAGCGCTGTGATGAGCAGCAGTCAGTTACTGTAACAGCTGAGCCTGATACATTGTACTGAGAGATAATGTAACAAGCAGCCGATCTCCGCGCTCACAGCCACTGGATTTAAAGGGCTAAAAAAAAAAAGGCTCCTCTCTGTATAATGTTTAGAACATCCTCCTGCATTAATTAATACCCCTCTCTGTATAATGTATACAACATCCACCTGCATTAATTAATACCCCTCTCTGTATAATATATAGAACATCCTCCTGAATTAATGTCCCTCTCTGTATAGAACATCTTCCTGCATTGGCATGTGGAGGGTGCAGAACTTCGGATGTTGCGATGTTGCGCTCTTCATTGCTGGTCTCCTTCACTCATCAATGTAATATCACAAAGAGGACTGAAACTAAAATGTAGTGCATTTTTTTTTAGTTTCTTTCGTTTTTTGTACTGAGCAGTTTCGTTTCTCTTGAGTCATACTAAAACTAAATTATCCCAAAATTCGGACTAAATCGCTTTAGTACTAAAACGAATGCACATGTCTAGTCTGGACAAAATTCTTGGTACCCTTTCAAAATTGTGGATAGATAAGATGGTTTCAAGCATGTGATGCTCCTGTAAACTCAACTGGGGCAAGTAACAGGTGTGGGCAACATAAAAATCACACCTGAAAGCATATAAAAAGGAGAGAAGTTCACTTACAGGGTTATTCAGAGAGCGTGAAAAGCAGGAGAATGACTGGAGAATGAAAAATTCTAGGTCAAAATAGCCGATTTGGAAAGTGAGATGACAGGGAGAATTTTTCTGGTTTGGCTATTTTGACCTAGAATTTTTCATTCTCCAGCCATTCTCCAGTCATTCTCCTGCTTTTCACGCTCTCTGAATAACCCTGTTAGTCTTTGCATTGTGCGTCTGTGTGTGCCACACTAAGCATGGACAACAGAAAGAGGAGAAGAGAACTGTCTGAGGACTTGAGAACCAAAATTGTGGGAAAATATCAACAATCTCAAGGTTACAAGTCCATCTCCAGAGATCTAGATTTGCCTTTGTCCACAGTGCGCAACATTATCAAGACGTTTGCAACCCATGGCACTGTAGCTAATCTCTATGTGGGTGGACGAAAGAGAAAAATTGATAAAAGGTTGCAATGCAGGATAGTCCGAATGGTGGATAAGCTGCCCCAAACAAGTTCCAAAGAAATTCAAGCTGTCCTGCAGGCTCAGGGAGCATCAGTGTCAGGGCGAACTATCCGTCGACATTTAACCCCTTAGTGACCGGGCGGTTTTACACAAATCCGTCCTTTAGTGACCGCTGCTGTTTTTACGTTTCTGCGCTGTTAGGGTTTAGGTCAAATTTTCCTCTTACTCGTTTATTCATCCCACACATATTATACACCCTTTTTCCCGCCATTAAATGGACTTTCTAGAAACACCATTATTTCCATCATATCCAATAATTTAATATAAAAAAAATATGAAATATGATGAAAAAAATGGTAAAAACACACTTTTTCGTAATTTAATCCCCTAAAGCTATAACCACCAATAAAGACCCCAACTAAATAGTTTCCAAATTTTATCCCGAGAATAGAAATATCCATTTTTTACATGTTTTTACCTTTTAACCCTTTCACTGCTGAGCCAGTTCACCTATGTGCGCTGCGCTCATTCTGACCATTTTGTGCTAATTATTTTGAGATGTCAGCCTAGGTCCTATTTAATTAAACCCCCCCAGACAAATTTTTTTTTTTAAAAAAAACACATTTTTTTATTTAATTTAATTTTTTTATTATTATTTTTTTTTATTATTTTTTTATTTGTTTTATTTTTTTAAACCAAACCTGGTCATGTTTGGTATCATTTGAAAGGCCATCTAGCTGCCATGGATCGGGAGATAAAGGGATCCTTAGGATCCCCTTATCTCTACATGGCAGCTAGATGGTTAACTGGCCCACTGACATCCTCACACATATGGTGAGGTTGTCAGTGGGTGGGGGGGACCTGGAGGCTAGGCTGATATCCAAGATGTCAGCACCCCCTCCAGGTTCGAATCGCGTTTTGGCGCCAATTCGCGCTAAAACGCGATCCGGCATCGAAACGGTTAATGTAATATACACCGCTGAAAAGGGGAGACTCTCCCCTTTTCAGCGGTGCAAAAAGCATTTTGCTAGCTTCAATGGTTGGGGAGATAGAGGGCTCCGAAGGAGCCCCCCCTCCATTGAATTACATGGGGGCACCTTCTGATGACGTCACCACGCAGCGTGGCGACGTCATCAGCCTCGCCTGCCCATGTAAATCACATGGGCAGGCTTCCTCCCTGCCAGATCGCCGTGGGATCCGACGAGGGAGGTGAGTATCGGGCGGGAGGGGGATTTGGCGCCGCTGACGTACCCTGTACGTCCGCGGGTCTAAGGGAGACCCGAGGACAGGATGTACAGGGTACGTCAGGGGTCATTAAGGGGTTAAATGAAATGAAACGCTATGGCAGGAGACCCAGGAGGACCCCACTGCTGACACAGAAACATAAAAAAGCAAGACTACAGTTTGCCAAAATGTACTTGAATAAGCCAAAATCCTTCTGGGAAAATGTCTTGTGGACAGATGAGACCAAGATAGAACTTTTTGGTAAAGCACATCATTCTACTGTTTACTGAAAATGGAACGAGGCCTACAAAGAAAAGAACACAGTACCTACAGTGAAATATGGTGGAGGTTCAATGATGTTTTTGGGTTGTTTTACTGCCTCTGGCACTGGGTGCCTTGAATGTGTGCAAGGCATCATGAAATCTGAGGATTACCAAAGTATTTTGGGTCGCACTGTAGAGTCCAGTGTCAGAAAGCTGGGTTTGCATCCGAGATCTTGGGTCTTCCAGCCGGACAATGACCCCAAACATACGTCAAAAAGCACCCAGAAATGGATGGCAACAAGGCGCTGGAGAGTTCTGAAGTGGCCAGCAATGAGTCCAGATCTAAATCCCATTGAACACCTGTGGAGAGATCTTAAAATTGCTGTTGGGAAAAGGCACCCTTCCAATAAGAGAGACCTGGAGCAGTTTGCAAAGGAAGAGTGGTCCAAAATTCCGGGTGATAGGTGTAAGAAGCTTATTGATGGTTATAGGAAGCGACTGATTTCAGTTATATTTTCCAAAGGGTGTGCAACCAAATATTAAGTTAAGGGTGCCAAGAATTTTGTCCAGCCTATTTTTGGAGTTTTGTGTGACATTATGTCCAATTTGCTTTTTCTCCTCCCTTTTTTTGTTTTGTTCCAATACACACAAAGGGAATAAACATGTATATAGCAAAACATGTGTTACTGCAATACTTTTCTGTGAGAAATACTTGATTTTCTGATAAAATGTCTGGGGTGCCAACAATTTCGGCCAAGACCGTATCTCCAGAAGGATATAGACACCTTAGAGAGAGTTCAGAGAAGGGCTACTAAAATGGTATATGGCTTGAAGGAGAAAAGTTACCAGGAAAGGCTTAATGATCTTAATATGTATAGCTTGGAAAAAAGACGAGACAGAGGAGATATGATAGAAACATTTAAATACGTAAAGGGAATCCACAAGGTAGAGGAAGGGAGTATATTTAAAAGGAAATAAAGTAGCAAAACAAGAGGACATAGTCTTAGATTAGAGGGGCAAAGGTTTAAAAGTAACATCAGGAAGCATTATTTTACTGAAAGGGTGGTGGATACATGGAACAGCCTTCCAGTAGAAGTGGTAGAGGCCAAAACAGTGATTGAATTTAAGCAGGCATGGGATAGGCATAAGGCTATCCTAAATAAAAGATAAATCCAGGTAAAGTATCCATGTAATTGGGCAGACTAGATGGGCCGAAAGGTTCTTATCTGCTGACATTTTCTATGTTTCTATGTTTTTTATTGGACTAACGTAAAATTTAAAAGACAAGCTTTCCAGAGTATTATATTACTCTCTTCCTCAGGTCTGGAAGCTTACTGATCAGTTCCTAGAATTAAACATTAGGACATAAAGGGTCACATGGGTGGGGGGTTAGATGTCGTAAAGAGTGAGAGTCAAATGGTATGTTCAAAATGGGAAAATGAAAGCATGAGGGATCTTGGGCCCATAATAAAACAACAGAGATAAGATCATCCAACTTGAATGGAAAAGAGAAAAAAAAAAGGGGAAAAAGAAAAAAAGAAAAAACATAAAACAGTGAAGGCTAAAAGAAACATGAAGAGAAAAAAAAAAAATCAAGCATCAGCCAGAATTTTGAATGTTATGTGACGTTATGATAGTGGGTTAAAAACCCAGAATCGACTTTGAGTCCGGCATTTATAGTGTTAAAATATGTGATCATTTTCATTTCATACGTTTTGCTTTCACGGTTGTCTTTAAAACGTCCTTTGAGGATTTTAATTTTGAGGTTTTGGATAGAGTGGCATGTTACATTGAAGTGATGTCCCACCGGGGTACAATATGTATTTTCCTGGTGGTTTTTGATGGAGTGTCTGTGCTGGTTCATCCTGAGATTTAGTTTAAGGCTAGTTTCACCAATATAGCAGCCCTTATCACACGTCGTGCACTGGATCATGTATACCACATTGGCAGACGTGCAAAGGTACGAGCCCTTGATGTTGCGTGTGGCTTTATTGGACCCTCATCAGCAGCAGCTAGGCATGACCAGTTGCAGTGGATGCTTGGACCCATAGGGCAAATCATTGCTTACAAGGGTTGTGGTGAGGACAAAAAGTGAGATAAAAAGCATCCAAGCTACTGGTTATGTTTAATATTGCAGAAGTCATTTGCACATCACAGCAATTCAAAGGACAATCTTGAAAATGAGAGAAATCTCAAAGTATCCTTCCTGGTAAAATCCTTTCTCAGAAAAAAAAATGCATCCCAGAGCTCCTGTGCTAGATTCCCATTATGCAGCAAGGAATTCTGGGTAGGACATGCAAATGACATCTGTCTTATTTTTTTGTATTCTGGGTCTGTTTTTACACAGAATCCTTAACCTCCCTGGCGGTCTAATTTTTTCAAAAATTTTGTGTCTAAAAGAGTCTAATTTTTTTTCCACAGAAAAAGTGTTGTTTTATATAGTAAGCCTGTAATAATTAGGAATAACTCATTGAAATCCGTGCTAATAAGATCTCCCAACCATATACAGTTGTGTTCAAAATTATTCAACCCCTACTGAAATTGAGTGTTTTAGCCAGTTTGACATTGATTTTGATCATTCAGTCATCTTGCTTACAATTAAATCAAAGAGGCACGTGTAGGTCAGACAAATATAACATAACATTTATAATGAAATAACCACAAATGTCTTTTCTGTGCTCACATCATTATCAGTTTTATTCAACCCCCAAGTGACATTCAATCTTAGTACTTAGTACAACATCCTTTTACAGTTATAACAGCTTTTAAACGTGAAGCATAGCTTGACACAAGTGTCTTGCAGCGATCTACAGGTATCTTCGCCCATTCGTCATGGGCAAAAGCCTCCAGTTCAGTCACATTCTTAGGCTTGCGCACTGCAACTGCTTTCTTTAAGTCCCACCAGAGGTTCTCAATCGGATTTAAGTCAGGTGACTGCGATGGCCACTCCAAAATGTTCCAGCCTTTAATCTGCAACCATGCTCTAGTGGACTTGGAGGTATGCTTGGGATCATTGTCCTGTTGAAAGGTCCAACGTCTCCCAAGCCTCAGGTTTGTGACGGACTGCATCACATTGTCATCCAATATCTCCTGGTACTGAAGAGAATTCATGGTACCTTGCACACGCTGAAGCTTCCCTGTACCTGCAGAAGCAAAACAGCCCCAAAGCATGATTGACCCCCCGTCATGCTTCACAGTAGGCAAGGTGTTCTTTTCTTCATAGGCCTTGGTCTTCCTCCTCCAAACATAGCGTTGATCCATGGGCCCAAACAGTTCTAATTTTGATTCATCAGTCCACAGAACACTATCCCAAAACTTCTGTGGTTTGTCCACATGACTTTTGGCATACTGCAGTCGACTCTTCTTATTCTTTGGAGACAGCCTGGGAGTTCTGGCATGGAGGCCTTCATTACGCAGTGTGCGCCGTATTGTCTGAGCTGAAACTTCAGTACCCACATCTGACAAATCTTTTCTCAGTTCCTCAGCAGTTACACGGGGACTTTTCTCCACTCTACGCTTCAGGTAGCGCACAGCAGTCGAAGTCAGCATCTTCTTTCTGCCACGACCAGGTAGCGTTTCAACAGTGCCCTTTGCCTTGAATTTGCGAATGATGCTTCCTATGGTCTCTCTTGGTATGTTTAACATCTTTGCAATCTTCTTATAGCCATTGCCCTTCCTGTGAAGAGTAATCACCTCTTCTCTTGTCTTCCTGGACCATTCTCTTGACTTCACCATGTTTGTAACCACAGCAGTAAATGTCTAGAAGGAGCTGAGTATCACAGTCATTTTAAAGCTGCCTAATTGGTGCTTATTATGCTTTATTGCTGCACCGTGACATCCACAGATATTTTCAATACCTGATTGAAAACACTTGAATGAACCTCTGTTCTTCAGAGTGGTAGTCTTTAAGGGGTTGAATAATTGAGTCAATGAAGAATTCACAAAAGAAACATTTACTACTGTATTACAAAACCAATTGATGTCATTTTAGTTGCATATGGTTCTTTAAAAAGTCCTTGTAGGAATTCATTCTGAATACAATTACAAATGTACACTAAATTCCCTAAAACCCTTTACAGCATTGGGGGTTGAATAATTTTGAACACAACTGTATATACAGTGAAGTCAAGTCTTAGAATGTGTATGGTAAGTTAGTGCCACCTAGTGGCCGTTCATGAGCAATTCATGCTGTAAGATATAACTCTTTTTTACAGTTTGCTAATTTGCTGCCTGGTCCCGCCCCCTGCATCGTGTGACTCGTAGGGAGCCTTACCAGGAAGCAAGTTGCCGCGATCACACTGCGGGGGACAGCGAGGGAGCGCAGGAGGAGGTGAGCATGCAGCCCGAGTGTGGCTCGGGGTTACAGTTCGCGGTAGTGAAATTTACCCCAGAGTCACACTCGGGAATACCACCAGAGAGGTTAAATCATATACATGTATATATACATAAATATACACACACCCCGAGAATCATGTATAACCAGGCACAGACCCCCAGAATTGGATATACACAGTCAAGGCCCCCAGAATTTTATATAACCAGGCACAGACCCCCAGAATTTTATATATACAGGCAAGGCCCCCAGAATTACATATACCCAGCACAGACCCCCAGAATTCTATATAACCAGCACAGACCCCCAGAATTCTATATACCAGACACAGATCCCAGAATTATATATACACCAGACACAGACCCCCAGAATTATGTATACCCAGACACAGACCCCAGAATTATATGTACCCAACACAAACCCCAGAATTATATATATGCTCAGACACAGACCCCAGAATTATATATACCCAGGCACCGACCCCAGAATTATATGTATCCAGCACAGACCCCAGAATTATATGTACCCAGACACAGACCCCAGAATTATATGTACCCAGCACAGAACCCAGAAATATGTGTACCCAGCACAGACCCCAGAATTATATGTACCCAACACAAACCCCAGAATTATATATATGCTCAGACACAGACCCCAGAATTATATATACCCAGGCACCGACCCCAGAATTATATGTATCCAGCACAGACCCCAGAATTATATGTACCCAGACACAGACCCCAGAATTATATGTACCCAGCACAGAACCCAGAAATATGTGTACCCAGCACAGACCCCAGAATTATATGTACGCAGCACACACACACACACACCAGAATTATATGTACCAGACACAGACCCTAGAATTATATGTACCCAGACACAAGCCCCAGGATTATATTTACCAGACACTGACCCCAGAATGATATGTACCCAGCAGAGACCCCCAGAAATTTATGTATTCAGCACAGACCCCAGAATTATACTTACCTCGGCCAGCACAGACCTCGGATCAGATGACCCGCGTGATCCTCCAAGCTCCAGCATGCGCCTCCACACGGCCGCCAGCTTCTGAAGGATGTGATGCGTTCTCGCAAGATCTCAGCTGTAGCTGCGTCACAGCCTTCACAGGGCTGAGGACGGCGGCCGTGCGAGGGTGCATGCAGCGCTCGGAGGAACACGCTGTCAGTCGAGGGGGCTGCAAGCGGAATGCTGTTATTGCAATTTGCAATGAGCGCAATGTGATTTTTAATGTGAGTCCGTCATTTTTGACACGAGTCCGTCATTTTTGACGTGAGTCCGTCATTTTTGTGCGGACTGCGCACAACAGACGTACGTTCTGACGGAAGACAAGATAGTGGCCGTCATTTTTGACGGATGTAGTAAAAAAAGCATGCACATCAATGTTCTCCTTTGTGAATGATCAGTTTGGTACAGTCAGGTTGTTACAATTTGCCATTGCCACCATCTTTTCAAAGACGTTAAAATTATGCGCACAATCGTTGTCCATTACATTTTGCGCTAAGATTGTTATACCATGCGCGCACCAGCCCACAAATGCATTTGTGCTCACAATGTTAAGTATAGGATGCACGCACTATATTGCGCTCGCAAAGGGTTCGTGCAGGGTCACTCACGTTAGACATTAACGCGCATTTTGTGCGCGAACGTCGTAATGCGACGTTCATCGCAAAAGGGTTTTGCCCCTCGCGGTAATACATTTTTGCGCACGCACAATTGTGCGCGAAGAATGTAATAGGGCCCTCAGTAAGGGTGCATCTCAAGACAATATAGTAATACAACATACCAAAAAGAGAGCACACCAAACATCATATAAAAATTCAAAAGGAACAGCAACAGCAGCTAAATACATTTAAACATGGATGAATACAAAGAAAGCTGATCCACTGAACAAGTCAGTGGAAACACAATGCATCAGTGAAATCAAATTGAGAGGAACAAATTTTTATTGTGGCCATCAGCCAAAATCTAAAAACCAACGTATGGTGATCACCAAAACACATATACCCTAAAAAATAAAAAATAATATTAAAAACAACAAGTATTCTCTTTGGTATGAAAATCAACCTGTGTGTCCAATATATAGGGTAGGTAGCTCACTGCTGCTGGACGCACACCATTGGTATGGAAATCATGTGTGTCCAATGCGCAATTCACTCACACATGTGAAGATATAGAACACTTGGTAACAAAATAGCAATGTCAGCTAGAGCACAAATTGTGCACAGATAATCCACAATTAGTCATATATATTGGGAATAAATGCCCCAAAAAAAAATTGGACTAGTCTCTTGTCCATCATCCAATCCAGTGATGGCCACCTTATCACCTGCTTCCTCACAGCCTTATTGGCTAATTATGGTTATTGGCTATTCAGTTAGCAGACATAACTATAAAGTAACACAATAAAAAATTTAAAAATAGAAGGATTTCCTCCACCATACTCACCTGACTCCCTCAGGCCGTTTTCTTCCTGTGTTCTAGTGGTAGGCTTTCATCAGTATGGTTTGCCTTCTTTCTCTTTGAAATCTTTCCTTCTCTCTTCTCTCTCTATTCTTTCTTTCTGCATCCTTTCGTTTGGTTTCTTTCTCTTTGTGTTCTTTCTTTTCACTCTGCATTTCTGTCTCGAACAGGGTTATTCAGAGAGTGGTGAAAAGCAGGAGAATGACTGGAGAATGGAAAATTCTAGGTCAAAATAGCCGATTTGGAAAGTGAGATGAATGGGAGAATTTTTCTGATTTGGCTATTTAGACTTAGAATTTTCCATTCTCCAGTCATTCTCCTGCTTTTCACCTCTCTCTAAATAACCCTGTATGTATTCTTTATCTCTGCATCCTTTCTCTCTGTATTAATTCTCCTTCTTCCTCTCTGCTTTCTTTAAACATTCTTTCTGTATTTTTCTCTCAGAAGCTTTTCTCTCTGAATTTCTCTGCATCCCTTCTTTCTACATTAATTTTTCTCTCTGCTTTCTAGTTGCATGCATTCTCCCTTTCTCACCATCTCTCTGTATTCTCTCACTGTTTACACGCTTTCCCCCTACTGCCAGTGACTTGTAGGTGCTGGGAGAGGTCAGAATGCTACAACCTGGTGCATCTGTGCTCCCTGGAGCAGCCAGGCTTAATCCTTACAGGCAGTAGTAGAATTTAAAGAGGCGTGGCCTGACTGCCGATAGAGAAGGCTGTGTGAAGCACGAACTCCTCCGCAGATTCCCCCACCAGAACGTTTTTGGCATCCAGCAGACTCCAAAATGGGCAAATTAAGTAAGGCAACGGGTGTCCAGAGGCAAGGGGAAAAAAATCGCAGTGCTCCAGCGACTCCTCTGCAGCAATTCTTCACCCCGCAATCAGACCACGCCGATTTGGGCGGAACGAACTACTAGAGGCCCCAGCTTCACCGCGGCCTACCCAGGCGCCCGAACCCACAACGTCCCCGGTTGCTATGGACCTCAATCCACAGGGGGACTGGATAAGGGCTACTAAAATGGTGTACGGCTTGAAGGAGAAAAGTTACCAGGAAATGCTTAATGATCTTAACATGTACAGCTTGGAAAAAAGACGAGACAGAGGAGATATGATAGAAACATTTAAATACGTAAAGGGAATCCACAAGGTAGAGGAAGGGAGTATATTTAAAAGGAAACAAAGTAGCAAAACAAGAGGACATAGTCTTAGATTAGAGGGGCAAAGGTTTAAAGGTAACATCAGGAAGCATTATTTTACTGAGAGGGTGGTGGATACATGGAACAGTCTTCCAGTTGAAGTGGTAGAGGCCAAAACAGTAATTGAATTTAAGCAAGCATGGGATAGGCATAAGGCTATCCTAAACAAAAGATAAATCCAGGTAAAGTATCCATGTAATTGGGCAGACTAGATGGGCCGAAAGGTTCTTATCTGCCGACATCTTTCTATGTTTCTATGTTTCTATGTTTCTATAAGCACTACCCCAGACGCAATGCAGGCCCAAACAATGACCCAAAATCCACCTTCCCATATACGGCTGGAGGCCTCCCCAGAAGCGCTTGCCCAGACCAGGCAGAGCTCCCAACTCGAGCCCCCGGCTTCTATGCGGCCTACCCCTTCTTTTTTGTCTGACACCACCCAGGGACCTGGGAATAACGGGCATCTTTCCACGATTAACTGGCAATCCATCCTGAACAACCTCCCAACTAAAACTGACCTGCGAATTGCTAATGAAAATTTGAGCACCACCATTATGTCAGAACTGCAACATATTCGCACAGATATTCACAGTTTGACTACAAAGGTTACTCACTTGTAGGGATGAGCTGTTCGGGTTCGGACGGTTCGGGGTTCGACCCGAACTTAGCCTGTTCGAGCAGATCGCGAACCCCGAACATTTCCAGGTGTTCGCCGCATGTTCGACCACAATGGACCACAATGCATTTTCCCACTGCCTGAAGCTCGTAATTGGCCAGACCACAGGTCTGGTGCAAGACTGGTTGAACACTATGCCAATCACCGCTCAGAGTCCTGATTGGGCAAATTTTGCCCAATCATGGGCTCACAGAGCTAAGTCCCGCAGCACACTATATAAGGTTTCCACGCAGCGCTTCTGCACGCATTTCAGAGGAGATTTCAAAGGAGATAGTTGTGTGTGTTGTTACTGCCGGTCTGCCACGCTACTGGGGGGTCTGGGGGGTCTCATTTCTACCAAATATCAGGGAATTTAGGTGATGTGTGTCTTGACACTGTGCCAGCAATTTTTTTTGGGGATTACAACTTTATTTAAAAAATTTGTGTATTGAGGTGATTTTCTGGGTCTTGTCACACTGTGCCAGCAAGTCTATTTTGGGTCTCATTTATACCAAATATCAGGGAATTTAGGTAATGTGTGTCTTGTCACTGTGCCAGCAAGTTTTTTTGGGGTTTACAACTTTATTTAAAACATTTGTGAATTGAGGTGATTTTCTGGGTCTTATCACTGTTTCAGCAAATATTTTGGGGCTCACTAATTTCTTTAAAACACTTGTGAATTAAGGTGATCTGTGTCTCGTCATACATACAGTATCACGCTGTATTTTGGGGCTCACTAATTTCTTTAAAACACTTGGGAATTAAGGTGATCTGTGTCTCGTCATACAAAAAGTACCACGCTGTATTTTGGGGCTCACTAATTTCTTTAAAACACTTGGAATTAAGGTGATCTGTGTCTCGTAATACAAACAGTACCACGCTGTATTTTGGGGCTCACTAATTTCTTTAAAACACTTGGGAATTAAGGTG
>RXON01002442.1:0-63850 GCA_009667805.1 Leptobrachium leishanense
CTCCGTGTGCAGGGTGTTGGTAGTGTCCTCGCAGGCACAAACCTGGGCCAACAGTTGTCGTATAGTGGCTGCCTGTTCTCGAGCTTCATTGCAGTGGAAATCTCTCTCCTCCATGACAGTTCGCAGTTTATCCTGATGGTCCTGTAATGTCTCTGCCAGGGCCAATAGCTCTGCCCGAGCATCACGCAAGTCAGCCTGTAATGAGCTGACCAGACTGTCCATGGTCTGTGTGGCCCCATCTTTCAGGAGGGGAACAGCCTGGGTGCCAGTCTCTCCGGTGGCCTGATACTGCCCGCTGGAAGATGGCTTAATGCTGTAATCCCCGGGCTGTGACGGTGTTTTGCTCTGGTCTGCTTTGGCTCGGCCACCCCTCTTTTTCTTCCGCTTCCCGCTGGCTGGTGGGGGGAGGCTTCCTCCAGGGGTCTCAAGGACTGGTAGCTGGGCTTCAGTCTGCAAACTTTTTAAGTCCATTTCAAGTGCCCATTCCTCAGCAGCGAGTCCCTTTAGCACGGGCCAAAAGGCAGAGTCCTCATAAACGTCCAGGTAGCGCCCCTGGATGGCGCACAATTCTGCATATCTGGCAGCTTGTGGACTGCCATAATTGTCTCCCCCCTTAAAGTAGATCCATGCTGGGCCAGGACCGCTCAACACATAGCCTGGGGGAGGCTTCTCATCAGCTTCCCAATCCTCCTCACTCACACATTGCAGCAAGGCCTCGTATTTGCACTGTAGATCGAGTGCGGCACGCAGCCAATGCACCAACTGGTCTCCATGGCTCGCAGTGGGCTGAGGCCCCAACACTTGGGGTCTCCACAGCTGAATGTCCTCTGCGATTCTCTGCTCATAAAGAATAAATGAGCTGTCCTGATCCATAGTCCTCTGTAGACGGTTTTCTTGCACCGCAGGCAAAAACCTCTGCGGTCTCTCTCAGCGGGGACACATCTCCACTCGCTCCGGGTTGCACCACACTTGTGCCTTTGACCCTTACTTCAGTATTCGTTCCTTCCATGGCTCTCCAGCAGGTCCTTCAGGGTGTCCTGCTTGCAGGCTGTATAGTTGGCCATCTCGGGGTGTATTGGTGTTGGAGAGCCTCTATCCACACCGCTTGCCACCAATGTGACGGAACCGTTCTCTTCCACCTGTCCTGACTCTCCAGACACCCCTTCGTTGCAGTCAGCCCGACTACTGGGAGCGCTGTCCTCAGCGCCTCGAGCAGCTTGACCCGCCTGCTTCTGTTCCTCTGCCCTGGAGCCATTAGGAATTTCCAGAAGGCCGCTCGGTGCCTTCTGATGTTGAGTATATAGTGTAGCGTCGCTGAAATAAAAACACCAGGCGTGGCTGTATGCTTTTAAACAGGATTCTCTCTCTCTGAGCTCTGAGAGTTCTCTGACTTTTAATGAACCAAACGCCACCATTTATGCTGAAGTCCAACAGTCATAATTTGCATAAATGACGCACCTCGTCCTACCAATATACTAATTACATTATGTCAGTTATTATACAAAAACATTCTTTACATTTTTAGCCTTCAGCTCACACAACATTTGTATAATCCATTGTTCGAACACATCAGATTAAACACAAACACTATCACAGATCCATTGAATTAAATGGGCAGCTAGATAAGGGGAAAAGCCCTGTTGCGTAAATTACACAGCAGTAAAGCTTGTTTACTGGCTATACAGAAACACATTTACCTACAGGAATATAAGTATATTTAAAACCAAACCTACGCCATTTTACACTAAACTAATTTAAACCAAAACCAAACACTGTAAAATATATCTAAAATCACACGATATAATTGAACATAAAGTCTCTTGGGGTTTGAAGCGTGGAGCGCCACGTCAGTCCCATGACATATGTCCATACAATTTGAAACGCAAAACCGAGGGAAAAGTAAAAATGGTCTTTAAAAACAGCCAAGTCAGTTTCTTGTGGCTCTCTGAGGAGTGCCAGTTGTCAGTCAGCTCCGTGACAAGAGCCTCGCTTAAGTCAAGGCAAGCGAGATTGAGGTGAGCCACCTAACACACAAACTAGGTGTATTGGCGCAGGAGCACCAGGGCCAGTGGTGTATTTAGATTTTGTGCTGCCCTAGGCCTGCCTAAACTCGTGTACCCCCTAATTTAAATTTGACACACCCCTTCCTGTCGAGATCACACCTCTTACTGTGTAAACCACAACCTTCTTCTTTAGGCTCTGCCTTTTCATCTTAGAGCTCCACCTCTTTCTCTCTGTATATTGTATAAACTCACAGTAATGGGTAGTGTGTATGAGCGTATCACAGAGCTACACAACAGTAAAACCCAGAGAAATGTGCAGATTGTATGAATGTCGCAGAGCTCCACAACAATATAACCCAGAGAAATGTGCAGTACATGAACGTACCACAGCTCCACAGCAATATAACCCAAGAGAAATGTGCAGTGTATGAAAGTACCACAGCGCTACAACAATATAACCCAGAGAAATGTGCAGTGTACGAACGTACCACAGCTCCACAACAATAAAACAGGCCCCTTCAGTTTAAATACCACAATATATTATTATTAGTCACTCACTCACTAACCACCATCAACTGTCAAACTCTGTCCCCTAGAGGCTCGGCTCCTTCATGCCAGCAGGCTCAATGACTGGCAGGCTAGTTTCTACTGGTCTGGATGCCGCAGATTCTGACCGCGCCCTCTGTTGTATCTCCATTCTGCCGCTAGGTTTCACGTGACGCCACGTGGATGAAGGGGCGGCGCCAAGGCAGCGTGTCGCACTCATGCTTTCATTGTGGGAGGCACGCACGGCCACACGCTGCAATTGGAATGTGGGAGGCACTTTTGGACTGCGCGCAGCCGCGCAGTACGATATCGGGTGGTCTGAAGGCTGGGGATTAAATAAATGGCGGCCGTGGGTATTATTGAGCGGCGAAGTGTTTTTTTTTCGTGCGGAGAGCAGATTTTTTTTGCCGCCCCCATATAGTGCCGCAAAAGTGCCACCCTAGGGGACACGAGCACAGTGGCAACAGCTCCAACATGAGTTGTCCCTGGCACGAGTTGCCATCACCCATGTGCCCACCACGGAGGAGAGTAGCACAACAGGGGGTTGAGTCATTGCCCCTGTTATATTTTGCACAGAAGAGTGATTGTACCCAGAGTTGCTGGAGTTGGATGCTGTCCTGGCATCTGAGTGTGTCTGGTCCCTGAGGAAAATGGAGACCCCTCAGTACTCCACCCCTACCAATAAAAGTGCAGAAAGAGAGACCTCTTCCCACCTGCCCAGGCGACCAGCAGGACAAGTGAGTGACCATCCTGAGATGCTACCAAGTTCCTGGTCCCATGAAGAATTGCACCCAATTGGGATTATGGGGATTGCCGTGGGCTGGGCCCCTGCTAAATGTTTGGGAGGTGGGTATCAGCAGAAGAAGAGACTGGGGACTGTAAATGCTGACTGGGTTTGGGTCCTGGGGCTGCAGAAATATCCTGGAGAAAAAGAGATGTGGAGAGGAAGCCCAGTGTGGCCACACACAAACAAATTTTCTCTGTGGACTATAATGGCGTTTTACCTGGCGCACACTGCTGCAGTGTATCGTTGGAGACACTAGACAAGAGAAGTGGCTTGCCTCTTACCCCACGATTATGGGCCAACGACCGGGGATATCCCACTGATGGTGCTTGTATGCCAGCACCCTGGAACTTTACAAATGGTGCAGCAAAGGGACAGAGGGAGAGGCCTTGTCAGTGGCAAGCAATCCGTTGGGATCTAAGCTCTACCTGACGATCTGGAAGGGGGAGATATGTGACAGAATGGCCGCCCCAATGTTTAATTGCATTTATTTTTCCTTACATTTCAATGTCTCTGTATATATGTTGTGTGATGTGATACTGTAGTGTGTATCTGTATGTTACAGTTACAAGTTGTTATACAGCACTAACAAGTGCCGTAGCATTGTGCAATGGATAAGACAGGATAACATGTGCATGCAAGTTGCACTCACAGAATAGTAGGAGAGGACCCTGCTCAAGAGCTTGCAATCTAACCTTTTGTCTGCTTCCACCCCCCTTGTAAATCATGGATTCCTTTGTCTTCACATATGGGCTTCCATCAACCCACACCTCTCCCCAGCAACAAGTCACTCAGATGATTGTTATCTGACTCCTAAACCATTGATCCACTGCTGGGCGTGTTTCCATTGTTTCTGTACCTTCCCCCTGTGTGTTTTTCCTATTCTAAAGTGAAAATAAAATTAGTCTCCATTTTATTTACTTATTTATAAAGGATTTTACCAGGAAGGATACATTGAGATTTCTCTCGTTTTCAAGTATGTTCAAGAGCATTGAAATTTAACAGTTGTTACAGAAGTACAAAGTAATAAATGCAAGATATTAAAAACAAAACACAAATATACAGATTAACATGGAAAATAAATATGTAAGTTATATAGTTACTATGTTACATGTTTACAGGTGCATTCTGTACCGAGGTATGCTAGAAAGGAGCTCTTGAGTGACTTAAGACTGGGGGAAGATTTGATGGTGTCTGGAAGGTTATTCCATAAATGCGGTGCTCTGTAGGAAAATGAGGATCGAGCCACTTTCTTTTTGTATTGTGGTATTGCAAGTAAGGTGCAGGTCCTGGATCGGAGGTTATAGGATGAGGGGACTGCTAGGGGAAGCAGACTATTCCGGTATGGTGGCAGCTTCCCAGAGAAGCTCTTAAACACCAGGTTGGAAAGGTGAAGGGTGCGTCTAGATTCCAGTGATGGCCAGTTTAGTTCTTTTAACATGTCACAATGGTGGGTCATGTAGTTACATTGTAGCACAAAGCGGCAGAATGAGTTATACAATGTAGTAAGTTTCTGAAGGTGTGTTTGTGGGGCCGCTGCATACACTACAGCTCCGTATTCAATAGCCGGCATAAGCATTTGTTGCACAATCTGCTTTCTTACTGCGGGGCTCAGGCAGGATTTGTTTCTGTACAGGGCACCTAGTTTGGGGTAGAGTTTAGATGAGAGTTTTTCGATGTGGGGGCCAAAGGATAGATTTGGGTCTAACCACATACCTAGATATTTGAGAGAAGTGACTGTGGTCAGCGTGCCATTTGATTTTGTCCCGACATGTAGATGGGGATTTTGCAGTTTATGTAGTTTAGGTGCTGTTCGGGTTGAACCTGCAAGGATCTCCTGTGTATTATTGCCTGCATTCTGGCCCAGAAGTGGTACTTCTGCGGAATACTGACTTGAAGGGGAGCATTCTGCAAGTGTACAGAAGCCCCCACGTTACACTTAGTATTCAGTATCTCCCAGTTACTCAGCACACAGAGGCCTTAATACTCAGTATCTCCCATTTACTCAGCACACAGAGGCCCTAATACTCAGTATCTCCCAGTTACTCAGCACACAGAGGCCTTAATACTCAGTATCTCCCATTTACTCAGCACGCAGAGTCCTTAATACTCAGTATCTCCCAGTTACTCAGCACACAGAGGCCTTAATACTCAGTATCTAGCAGTTACTCAGAACACAGGGGCCTTAATACTCAGTATCTCCCATTTACTCAGCACGCAGAGTCCTTAATACTCAGTATCTCCCAGTTACTCAGCACACAGAGGCCTTAATACTCAGTATCTAGCAGTTACTCAGAACACAGGGGCCTTAGTATCCAGTTTCTCCCAATTACTCAGCACACAGGGGCCTTAGTATCCAGTATCTCCCAGTTAATCAGCACACAGAGGCCTTAGTATCCAGTATCTCCCAGTTACCTCAACACGCAGGCACGCACTATACTACTCCTGCCCCCCCTTGCTTGTTATGGGGAATATAACCAGATTTCTTCCCACAGGTAGAGACCATCGGAGATGCGTACATGGTGGTGTCTGGTCTGCCCGTGCGGAACGGGAAGCTTCATGCAAGAGAAATCGCCAGAATGTCGCTTGCCCTCCTGGATGCCGTAAAAACCTTCAAAATCAAACATCGGCCCAATACACAGCTACGACTGCGCATAGGGATTCATACAGGTAGGCGCGTAATACAGGGAGGAGGGGCAGACGGACAGTTACTGCACAGACGGACTGATATCGCACAGAGGGACAGATACAGGGGCGTCACACAGGACAGACAGATACAGGGGCGTCATACAGGACAGACAGATACAGGGGTGTCATACAAGACAAGAAGGACAGCTACAGGGGCATCATACAGGACAGAGGGACAGCTACAGGGGCGTCATACTGGACAGAGGGACAGATACAGGGGCGTCATACAGGACAGAGGGACAGATACAGGGGCGTCATACAGGACAGATACAGGGGCGTCATACAGGACAGAGGGACAGATACAGGGGTGTCATACAGGGCAGAGGGACAGATACAGGGGCGTCATACAGGACAGACAGATATAGGGGCGTCATACAGGACAGAGGGACAGCTACAGGGCTGCATGCTTTGTGTGGGGGCGCCAAGCGGTACACAGTAATGCCTGGGGTGCTCACCGAGTACCTCGGAGCATTTGGGGTGACGCCTGGGTTGCATGGTGTGGTGAAACCTTGGTGTGTTTGGTGTGACGCCCAGGGTGCATGGTTTGGTGGACACCAGGAGCGTTTGGGGTGACGCCCGGGGTGCTCGGTGTGTGGTGGAGCCTCAGAGCAGTTTGGGGTGATGCCTGGGGTGCTCGGTGTATGGAGGAGCTTCAGAGCAGTTTGGGGTGATGCCCGGGGTGCTCAGTGTGTGGTGGAGCCTCAGAGCAGTTTGGGGTGACGCCTGGGGTGCTCGGTGTGTGGTGGAGCTTCAGAGCATTTGGGGTGATGCCCGGGGTGCTCAGTGTGTGGTGGAGCCTCAGAGCAGTTTGGGGTGACGCCTGGGGTGCTCGGTGTGTGGAGGAGCTTCAGAGCATTTGGGGTGATGCCTGGGGTGTTCTGACCTCTGGTTTATTAGGGAAACGTCATGGCTCCTAGCGACTGCAGAAAAGACATGTCAAAAATGACAGCAAATTAAAAAAAGGCCCCAAATCAGACATGCCCACTAGAACGAAAAAAAACTTGCATAACACGCACACACACACACACACACACACAACCAAATAATTTCACTTAAAATTGAGAAAATTGTAAAGCTTTTTTAAATGTAATGAGTTGCCACACTGTATACTCGCCGGCTACAGACCGGACCCCAGAATGCCTTCATGATAACGGACACCGAAGCGGTAACTGACACCGAAGCAATAACTGACACTGAAACGGTAACTGACACCAAAGCGGTAACTGACACGAAGCAGTAACTGACACGAAGCGATAACTGACACCGAAGCAATAACTGACACCGCACCAATAACTGACACTGAAGCGGTAACTGACACTAAAGCGGTAACTGACACTGCACCGATAACTGACACCGAAGCGGTAACTGACACTAAAGCGGTAACTGACACTAAAGCGGTAACTGACACTAAAGCGGTAACTGACACCGCGCCGATAACTGACACCGTGCCAATAACTGACACCGCACCGGTAACTGACACTGAAGTGGTAACTGACACCGAAGCAATAACTGACACTGAAGCGGTAACTGACACTGAAGCAATAACTGACACTGAAGCAATAACTGACACTGAAGCGGTAACTGACACTGAAGCAATAACTGACACTGAAGCGGTAACTGACACCGAAGCAATAACTGACACTGAAGCAATAACTGACACTGAAGCAATAACTGACACTGAAGCGGTAACTGACACCAAAGTAGTAACTGACACCGAAGCAATAACTGACACCGCACCAATAACTGACACTGAAGCGGTAACTGACACTGAAGCGGTAACTGACACTGCACCGATAACTGACACCGAAGCGGTAACTGACACCGAAGCAATAACTGACACTAAAGCGGTAACTGACACCGAAGCGGTAACTGACACCGAAGCAATAACTGACACTAAAGCGGTAACTGACACTAAAGCGGTAACTGACACCGCGCCGGTAACTGACACCGCGCCGGTAACTGACACCGCGCCGATAACTGACACCGCGCCAATAACTGACACTGAAGCAGTAACTGACACAGAAGCGGTAACTGACACCGAAGCAATGAAGAACTCCTCATTCCTCAACTCAAAATCTGTCTGTGCCATGCGTCATTTGGACTTGGGGTGCATGGACCTGGAGATGTATTTGGGAGGTCGGATGTTCTGTGTCATTTCCTTGTCCTCTCTTTTGTACGTGTAATCTGAGTTATGCATGAATAATGTTATTGTCTATTGTTATGGTCCATGCGTATCTGTTTATCTGCTGTATATTTGAGGATTTGTTAATCTTCTGTGTCAGGCACACATTGCCCGTTATCTATTGCTTTAAACTGTAATCTGTTTCTCAAAATGATTGCCCTTGTCCTGTCTCATTTAGAAATGTTATGCAATGTGTATTTCACTGTCTGTACCTTATCTAACGATGTTTCACAATCCAAAAAGCAGAAGGAACAGAAACATGAGAATTCCTCAAAATAAAATATCTGTGCCTGTCCCATTGACCCTGAAAACCTCCAGATATATAGCCTCGTCATGCTAGCAGGTTCTCTATGTGTCCCGGTCTTTGAGCTTCATCTAAGGACTGGAGGAAGGCATGGAGTCTGCCTGGGATGAACAGGGGGTCCGGCAAGGAAGCGGCATTGAAAGATGTGACCCTGTTTCTGTACTGAGATCTGTCACAGTGTCTTTCCGCCTATTGATCCCTACTCACTCACATTCACACACCAGCACTGCCCCAACCCCCGCTGTGATGAAGGGGAAAAACAAACAACCCACATGTCAAAGACCCTCCCAATCCTCCAAACCACCCCCCAACCAGGACCAGATAAAGAGAAGGGGGGATGAACGCGGATCGATGAAAACACAATGGCAACTCCTGAGTCCTGCCCTGTGGCAGACCGTTTTAAGGAGGCACCAGTAAGCCCGGCCCCCTTTGTACAAGAGCCTCTCCTACTAATCCTCCGCAGGCAACTCAAGGTCGCTTCAAAACACCTGCTGCAACGGCATTCCTCCGGTCGCACACCAGTCTTCCATGCTGTGTTTCTGGCCACGGTTTCCTGGACGAGTTTTACTGGACAGCAGGATCATTAGTGCCAGTGGTTTGGGAACGGTGGGGCCATAGAAGCAACTTCAATAATGAGTGAGTAGAGGGAGGAGTTGCGTCAGTGATGTGGTACATTAATCTGAAGAGGTGGGTTTTGAGGGATTTCTTGAAGGCCTGAAGATCAGGGGAGAGTTTGATAGGACAAGGCAAGTCATTCCACAGGACCGGAGCTGCCCGTGAGAAGTCTTGGAGGCGAGACTTGGCCGTGCACGTGTAGACCGATGACAGGTGGAGATCACCTGCTGACCGGAGTTGTGTAGATGGGACGTGCTTGCGGAGTAATGAAGACATGTAGGGGGGGGATCGAGTAATTGAGTGATTTGAACATGATCGGCAGTTTTTTAAACTGTATCCTGAAACATACAGGAAGTCAATGGAGGGACCGGCAGAGGGGGAGGTACTGGAAGCCAATGGAGGGACCGGCAGAGTGGGGAGGTACTGGAAGCCAATGGAGGGACCGGCAGAGTGGGGAGGTACTGGAAGCCAATGGAGGGACCGGCAGAGTGGGGAGGTACAGGAAGGCAATGGAGGGGCTGGCAGGGGGTGTACAGGAAGCCAATGGAGGGACCGGCAGAGGGGGGAGGTACAGGAAGCCAATGGAGGGACCGGCAGAGGGGGGAGGTACAGGAAGTCAATGGAGGGACCGGCAGAGGGGGGAGGTACAGGAAGTCAATGGAGGGACCGGCAGAGGGGGGAGGTACAGGAAGCCAATGGAGGGACCGGCAGAGGGGGAGGTACAGGAAGCCAATGGAGGGACCGGCAGAGGGGGGAGGTACAGGAAGCCAATGGAGGGACCGGCAGAGGGGGGAGGTACAGGAAGCCAATGGAGGGACCGGCAGAGTGGGGGGAGGTACAGGAAGCCAATAGAGGGGCCGGCAGAGGGGGGAGGTACTGGAAGCCAATGGAGGGACCGGCAGAGTGGGGAGGTACAGGAAGGCAATGGAGGGGCCGGCAGGGGTGTACAGGAAGCCAATGGAGGGACGGCAGAGGGGGGAGGTACAGGAAGCCAATGGAGGGACCGGCAGAGGGGAGAGGTATAGGAAGCCAATGGAGGGACCGCAGAGTGGGGGGAGGTACAGGAAGTCAATGGAGGGACGGCAGAGGGGGGAGGTACAGGAAGTCAATGGAGGGACCGGCAGAGGGGGGAGGTACAGGAAGCCAATGGAGGGACCAGCAGAGGGGAGAGGTACAGGAAGCCAATGGAGGGACCGGCAGAGGGGGAGGAGGTACAGGAAGCCAATGGAGGGACCGGCAGAGTGGGGGGAGGTACAGGAAGCCAATAGAGGAGCCGGCAGAGGGGGGAGGTACAGGAAGCCAATGGAGGGACCGGCGGCGGGTAAACAAGGTGCGTCTGGTGAGAAACATTAGCCTGGCCACTGCATTCCTTACAGGTTGTAAAGGGTCAATATGGGAGTTGGGGCCAATGAGGAGCGAGTTGCAGTAATCAAGTCGTGAAATAAGAGCATGAACCAGCACCTTCGCGGTATCTTGTGTCAGAAAGGGGCGGACACGGGCAATGTTCTCGAGTTGAAAGTAACAGGATTTGGTCACTGTCGGTATGTGGGGAGAGAACGTTAGGTCAGAGTCAAAGTGACTCCGCAGCAGCGAGCTTGAGGCGTCAGGTTAATGAGCGTTCATTTACTCATAGAGAGAGATGGGATTGGGTTTTTCTTGGAGGGAGGAATAACGAGAATTTCAGTTTTGGCAAGATTGAGTTTAAGGAAGCAGGAAGACACCCAATGCGAGACGGCAGAGAGACAGTCAGTGACTCGATCCAATGCGAGACGGCAGAGAGACAGTCAGTGACTTGATCCAATACGAGACGGCAGAGAGACAGTGACTCGATCCAATGCGAGGCGGCAGAGAGACAGTCAGTGACTCGATCCAGGAGAGCCGGAGAGAGATCAGGAGAGGAGGGGTAAATTTGAGTGTATCAGCGTATAGGTGGTGCTGGAATCCAAAGGAGCTGATCAGTTTTCCTAGAGAGGCCGTGTAGACTGAAAAAAGTAGAGGGCCCAGAAGGTCAAGGAGAGAGTGGGTGTTGAGGTAGTCAGTTAGAAGGGCATACATAAGCTTTTTAAAGGAGTTTGGAGGCAAAAGGGAGCAGGGTCACGGGGCAGTAGTTAGAGGGAGCAGGGACTGGGTGGTAGTTGGAGGGAGCAGGGACACAGGGCGAGAGTTGGAGGGAGCAGGAACACGAGGCCAGAGTTTGAGGGAGCAGGGACACGGGGCGGGAGTTGGAGGGAGCAGGGACATGGGGCGGGAGTTGGAGGGAGCAGGGACATGGGGCGGGAGTTGGAGGGAGCAGGGACACGGGGCGGGAGTTGGAGGGAGCAGGGACATGGGGCGGGAGTTGGAGGGAGCAGGGACACGGGGCGGGAGTTGGAGGGAGCAGGGACATGGGGCGGGAGTTAGAGGGAGCAGGGACACGGGGCGGGAGTTGGAGGGAGCAGGGACATGGGGCGGGAGTTAGAGGGAGCAGGGACACGGGGCGGGAGTTGGAGGGAACAGGGACACGGGGCGGGAGTTGGAGGGAGCAGGGACACGGGCGGGTGTTGGAGGGAACAGGGACACAGGGCGGGAGTTGGAGGGAACAGTTAGATCCAAAGACAGTCTTTTTAGGATTGGGACTACTGTGGCATGTTTGAGGGGAGTAGGAAAGATCCCAGAGGTTAAAGACAGATTAAAGGTGTGGGTCAAGGACGGCACAAGTGAAACAGAAAGTGTTTTGGCAAGATGTGAGGGAACGGGGTCGAGAAGGCAGGTAGTGGGATGAGAGGATTGTAGTAGATTAAGGACCTCTTGTTCAGTCACAGCAGGGAACGAGTTAAACATGTGAGGATGGACATGGTCAGCATCTTCCTGCATGGGTGAAGATGGCGTTGTGGAGATTTCAGTTCTTATCTGTTCTATTTTTGCTGTGAAAAAGCAGGCTAGGTCTTCAGCATTGAGGTCAGTGTGAGGAACAGACACAGCAGGACGGAGAATGGAGTTGAAGGCGGTGAACAGGCGTTTTGGGTTCCAGGACTGGGTGTGTATGAGGGCCGTATAATATGACTGCTTGGCTTGGAAGAGGGCAGAGCTGTAGGACTGGAGCATAAATTTATAGTGAAGAAAGTTGGATCCTGGGGGTGTGGGGAATTGGGATAATAGGGGTGTAACAGATCGGGGTACCCAGACCAGGTCACATCTGTCAATGCCGCTTCCTTGCCAGACCCCTGTGCACACCCCAGGCAGACTCTTTTGCCTTCCTCCAGTCCGCAGATGAAGCTTAAGGCCCAGGACACAGAGAGCCTGCTAGCACCCCCATAAATAAGACCAGGCTGTATATCTGGAGGTTCTCGCAGTTAACATGGAACTCTCTGAACTGTGGACAGACACACATATTTATACGATCAAACATGGGTTATTTACATATAAGAAACCTGACCCTAGAAAATGTTGTGTGACATAATTAGATGAGGACAGATAATGGAATAAACATTTTCTGAACATACCTAGACAAGACAGGACAATGACAACCGCTAACAGTAAACAGATTACAGTCTAAAATGTCAAATAATGGGGCAGTGTTTGCCTGACAAAACAGATTAACAAGATACTCAAATATACACATACCCAGCCTGCAATCCTATCAGCAGATACATAAACACTCTGCACACAAGAGAGGGCAACAAGAGAGGGCAAGAAAACAACAGGCCTGGCCTGCACCCTGTAAATATACCACCAGGTCTATGGGGGGTGGTGAGTCATTGGGATTTAGGGGGGGTTGATAATGGGGGGTGGGGGATTGGGATTATGTGGGGAGGGAGGATGAGGGATTATGTTTTGGGGGATTGGAGTCATTACTTGATACTGGGGGGTGTGGGGGATCAGGATAATAGGGGGGATGAGGGATCAGGTTTAGGGGGTTGGAGTCATTCCGTGATACTGGGAGGGAGTGGGGGATTGGGATAATAGGGGGAAGAGGGGGTTGGAGTCATTACGTGATACTGGGGGGTGTGGGGATCAGGAAGGATAATAGGTGATGAGCTATCAGGTTTAGGGGTTGGAGTCATTCCGTGATACTGGGAGGGAGTGGGGGATTGGGATAATAGAGGGAAGAGGGGGTTGGAGTCATTACGTGATACTGGGGGGTGTGGGGGATCAGGAAGGATAATAGGGGTGATGAGCTATCAGGTTTAGGGGGTTGGAGTCATTATGTGATACTGGGGTGTGGGGGATTGGTATAATAGGGGAGGGTGAGGGATTATGATTTAGGGGATTGGAGTCATTCCATGATACTGGGGGGCGTGGGGGTTTGGGATAATAGGGGGGATGAGGATCAGGTTTAGGGGGTTGGAGTCATTCTTGATACGGGGGGGGGGGATTCCCAGATTCCCCTATTACCATGACGGGGAATCATAATTATAGTAAAGACACGGAGCGAGTATTATGCTATCTTTTCTTTAGCCGATAGCAGCAAAGAATAGCTCTCAAATACAACAACAAAGTATTTTGAGAGAAAAAAACAGTTTAAAATACATATAACAATATAACAGTAATGGTATAGTCCAGTCCTTCCTTGACCAATCATCATCCTGCAGACCGCTCTATAAATCCTCTGGTAACCCTTGGCCACGCCTCTTTTCTGAAGGAAGGCAAATGAACATCCTATCCAGTAAAACGAACAATGAGAGAAAAATTTGCCGTCCAATTGTTGCTTCAAAACGTAGATTATGCAGTCGAAAAAACATATCAATTAGAGATCATCAAGAACTATTCTTGACTGAAATTGTAAAAGCCAGTAAAACTGTTCAATTTAATATATTATCAATCAAACACAAGGGCGGGAATAAACCCAATAATAATAAGGGTGGGATAATACTCGCCTCCGTGTCTTTACTATAACTATGATTCCCCATCATGATAATAGGGGAATCTGGGAATTATCCCACAAGACATGGAGGCTCCTATTATGCGAGTTCAAAGCTTAGTTAATTAATGAATGTGACATGTGAACCACCGGTTTAAAATAACACTCCCTAAAGGTGGATTCTATGGAGCAGTCTGCTGTTTTCATGTCTTCAAGACGACATCCTTGAGATAAAGCCCCGGACGCGGCCACGCTCCGAGAGGAATGAGCTCCAAACATGGAGACATCTATACCAGCCTCAGACATGATCCATTTAACCCACCTGGCCAAAGAAGTGGACGTTACTGGGTTATAAGGTTTACGTAAAGAGATAAATAAATGATGATTCTGAGGTGACCTTTTAGGAGCAGTAATAACCTCATATTCTTTTAGACAATGTACCGGGCAAAGACTGGGACGTTGTGGAAAAGATGGATAAAAGACGTCTCACAAGGAAGTTTTAGTTCCATTAGAAACTGAAAACCTCACCCCTGTAGGGACAAAAACACGACCCGACAAATCCAGGCTCTGACATCAGAAACCCTCTTACACGAAATTAAACAAAACAAAAATTGTAAATTTAGCTGAAAGTTGTTTTATGGATAACGCATCATTATCTGGCCACGCCTCCAGCAAGTTAAACACTAGATTAACATCCCAGGTGGACGTATAACGGGAACGTGGGGGCCGATTACATCGTATACCTTTCAATAACCGACATACAATGGGATGCTTACCTGCAGGGACCCCATTAAACCCTTGATGATAAGCAGAGATCGCGGATCTGATATTATTAACCGTGGATAAACCTTCCCATCTTCAAATAACTGAGTGAAAAAATCTCAGAAGACTACCTAAAGGAGCTGATATGGGATCAACTACTTGTTCCATGCACCAAGAAACCCATGATCTCCATGCTCTATCATATCCTTCTGGTAGAAGGAGCCCAGGAACTTGATAACAAGGAAACAGTTGCTTCCAAGATATTGTCTGAAGGCCAATGACCCCTGATATTTTCCAGGCTACAAGCTGAAGAGCGGGAGATTGTAGAAGGTTCTGCAATGTCCCCTCTGGATCCTCTAAGGTGGTTGATGAGACCTGAATTATCCTCGGGAAATCTACAGATATCTCCAGCAGCTGAGGAAACCAAGGTTCTGATCTCCACAGCGGTGTTATCAACACTATCGTAGCTGATTGTGCATGTACCAAGCGTATTACTGCCGGAATGAGTATGAACGGAGGAAAAGCATAAAGAATTCCCAACGGCCACACCTGAACCAGTGCATCCGTGGCTACAGCCATGGGGTCTGGTTCCAACTGTAAAAGTGAGGCACCAGAGCATTGAGACGATGGCAAACAGGTCCATAATAAATGGACCCCAAAGGAATGATAAATTTGAGAAGACCCTGGGATCTAATCTGCAATCGCTGTAATCTACCAGATACCTTGAATTCCAGTCTGCCACTACGTTGCTGAGCCCCGGAATATACGGAGCCTGAACTGATAAATTGTGAGACAGGCAAAACCCCCAAAAGGATTTTGCCGTCTCCGTTAAAAGCCTGGATCTGGGGCCACCTAGATGATTGATGTACCTCACTGCGGACAAATTGTCCATCTGTAATAGAATGGATTGAGCTTGGAAATGTTTGACAAAACTTTGAATAGCAAACAAACCAGCTAGGAGTTCTAGACAATTTATATGCAACTCCATTTCTGTGAAATCCCATCTGCCGCCTGTGGATAGAGATATGCAGCGCGCACCCCAGCCAGATCTGCTGGTGTCTGATTCTATGACTAACTCTGGTGTAGGATGGATAATGGCCTTGCAGTTCCAAGTCTCTATATGGTCTAATCACCATTGCATCTCCAATTTCGACTCGTCGTCCAAAGAGATGCAATCGGGATACAACCATCCTTCCGCAGATATCTGTGCTTTCAGACGTTGAAGAGCCAGGTAATACAGTGGTCCTGGAAGGACCGCCTGTATTGCTGCGGAGAGTAGACCTAGAAGACGAGCTAACCATCTTTTAACGGAAACTCCCTTGGAACCAAAAGCCGTCTGATCTCCTTGCGAATCAGCCGAACCTTGATCAGTGGCAGAGAAAGAGACATCTCTTCCGAATCCACTAAGAATCTTAGAAATTCGATGGATCGGGTCGGTGTTAAGAGTCGATTTCTTGTGATTTATTATGAACCCCAAATTGGATAAGAGATTGACCGTCCAATCTCTGTGAACTACTAGCGAAAGCTGGTCCTCTGCCAAGAGGAGTATATTGTCTAGATAGATTACCAGACGTACTCCTCTGCTCCAGAGATAGGACACCACTGGTCTCATTAATTTGGTGAAACACCTTGGAGCTGATGAGAGGCCGAAAGGGCAGAACCTTGAACCTCCCACCGAAATTGAAGAAAGTCTCTGATCAACAAATCTACTGGGATTGCCAGATAGGCGTCCTTCAGGTCTATTTTGACCATCCATCTAGCGGAGATAACACTCATTTTAACGTTGGAATGCCTTCCATTTTGAAGTGGTTGTACACCACGTATTCATAGAAACATAGAAAAATGTCGGCAGATAAGAACCTTTCGGCCCATCTAGTCGCCCAATTACATGGATACTTTACCTGGATTTATCTTTTGTTTAGGATAGCCTTATGCCTATCCCATGTCTGCTTAAATTCAATCACTGTTTTGGCCTCTACCACTTCTACTGGAAGACTGTTCCATGTATCCACCACCCTCTCATTAAAATAATGCTTCCTGATGTTACTTTTAAACCTTTGCCCCTCTAATCTAAGACTATGTCCTCTTGTTTTGCTACTTTGTTTCCTTTTAAATATACTCCCTTCCTCTACCTTGTGGATTCCCTTTACGTATTTAAATGTTTCTATCATATCTCCTCTGTCTCGTCTTTTTTCCAAGCTGTACATGTTAAGATCATTAAGCCTTTCCTGGTAACTTTTCTCCTTCAAGCCGTACACCATTTTAGTAGCCCTTCTCTGAACTCTCTCTAAGATGTCTATATCCTTCTGGAGATACGGTCTCCAGTACTGCACACAGTACTCCAAGTGAGGTCTCACCAGTGCTCTGTACAGTGGCATGAGCACTTCCCTTTTCCTACTGCTAATACAGGCTCTCCCTACACAACCAAGCATTCTGCCAGCATTTCAAGCATTCTGCCAGCATTTCCTGCTGCTCTATTACCCTTAGATCCTCTGCAATAATAACCCTAAATCCCAACCCCTCAGATGTATCAAATATTCTATATTCAGCCCTTGGGTTTTTTACGCCCCAGGTGCATTATCTTGCACTTATCCACATTAAAACTCAATTGCCACAGCTCCCACCATTGTTTTAGTTTACCTAAATCATTTGTCATTTGGCTGATCCCTCCAGGAACGTCAACTCTGTTGCAAATCTTTGTGTCATCAGCAAAAAGACATACTTTTCCATTAATACCTTCTGCAATATCACTAATAAAAATATTAAAGAGAATGGCCAAGTACTGACCCCTGAGGTACCCCACTGGTAACAAGACCTTGCGCGAATAAACTCCATTTACCACAACCCTCTGTTGCCTGTCACTCAGCCACTGCCTAATCCATTCAACAATATTGGAATCCAAGCTCAAAAGATTGCAATTTATTGATAACCTTCTATGCGGAACAGTATCAAAAGCCTTACTGAAATCTAAATAAGCAATGTCTACTGCACCACCTGTGTCTATTATTATTGTTACCTCAATCAAAAAAATCAATAAGATTAGTTTGGCATGATCTCCCTGAGGTAAACCCATGTTGTTTCTGATCCTGTAATCTATGTGTTTTTTAGATGTTCAACAATCCTTTCCTTTAACATGGTTTCCATTAATTTCCCCACTACTGACGTAAGACTAACTGGCCTATAGTTCCGATTCCTCCCTATTACCCTTCTTGTAAATGGGCACAACATTTGCTAATTTCCAGTCTTCTGGGACGACTCCCGTTAACAGATTTATTTAACCAATCCTTGTTAACGGTTTTGCTATTACATCACTGAGCTCTTTTAATAATTTAGGGTGGATCCCATCAGGCCCCATTGACTTACCGTATATACTCGGGTATAAGCCGAGTTTTTTGACTCAGACTTTGAGTCAAAAAAACGCGATTCGGCTTATACCCGAGTCAACAGCGTGAGTCTGTCCGTGTTGAAGGGGATGCGGCTGCGTGCAGGAGCAGCCGGTCACGTGGTCCAGCTAATCAGGTGGTACTGAGTCTCTGTACCACCTGACTGGCCGGACTGCGTGACCTGCGCACGCATGCAGCCGCATCCCCTTCAACACGGACGGACTCACATTGTTCAGGACCGGGCAGGCACTCCCGCTGCCCGGCATCTGGGCCCCCTCAACCCCTGTATCCATGTGAGAGCTGTCTGCCGCTGGGGCAATATCCAGGTGAGAGCTGGGGCAAATCCATGAGCTGGGGCAAATCCATGTGTGAGCTGGGGCATATCCATGAGCTGGGGCATATCCATGTGTGAGCTGGGGCATATCCATGTGTGAGCTGGGGCATATCCATGAGCTGGGGCATATCCATGTGTGAGCTGGGGCATATCCATGAGCTGGGGCATATCCATGTGCTGGGGCATATCCATGTGTGAGCTGGGGCAATATCCATGAGCTGGGGCATATCCATGTGTGAGCTGGGGTATATCCATGAGCTGGGGCATATCCATGAGCTGGGGCAAATCCATGTGTGAGCTGGGGCATATCCATGTGTGAGCTGGGACAATATCCATGAGCTGGGGCAATATCCATGTGAGAGCTGGGGCAATATCCATGTGTGAGCTGGGGCAATATCCATGTGTGAGCTGGGGCAATATCCATGTGTGAGCTGGGGCAATATCCATGAGCTGGGGCAATATCCATGTGTGAGCTGGGGCAATATCCATGTGTGAGCTGGGGCAATATCCATGTGTGAGCTGGGGCATATCCATGAGCTGGGGCATATCCATGTGCTGGGGCAAATCCATGTGTGAGCTGGGGCATATCCATGTGCTGGGGCATATCCATGTGCTGGGGCAAATCCATGTGTGAGCTGGGGCAATATCCATGTGTGAGCTGGGGCATATCCATGTGCTGGGGCAAATCCATGTGTGAGCTGGGGCAATATCCATGTGTGAGCTGGGGCAATATCCATGTGTGAGCTGGGGCAATATTCATGAGCTGGGGCAATATCCATGTGTGAGCTGGGGCAATATCCATGTGAGAGCTGGGGCAATATCCATGTGTGAGCTGGGGCAATATCCATGTGAGAGCTGGGGCAATATCTATGTGTGAGCTGGGGCAATATCCATGTGTGAGCTGGGGCAATATCCATGTGAGAGCTGGGGCAATATCCATGTGTGAGCTGGGGCAATATCCATGTGAGAGCTGGGGCAATATCTATGTGTGAGCTGGGGCAATATCCATGTGTGAGCTGGGGCAATATATTATCCATGTGTGAGCTGGCTGGGGCAATATTCATGTGAGAGGTGGGGCAATATCGATAACGTGTCCACAGGTTGGGGGGGGCGCACAATTTTTGGCTGGCCCCGGGCGCTGACAAGCCACGCTACGCCACTGGCAGCACCCCGTAGCGGAGGAGCCGGAAATGCGCGTCTTCCGCTCCAGGCGTACCGTATATCATGAGCTCTGACACAGGCTGCTCTATTGAGAATTCAATCGCTATGGTACGGCATTCTTTTTGAAGTCTTTTTTTTCTAACATGTTAGAAATGGATCCCGCTACTCCTAATCCCGAGTCAAAAATAAAGCGCAGGTCATACGACGCTGGTTTCAAACTTAAAGTTGTGTCAAGAGCAGAAGAAAGCAATAACAGTATTGCAAGTAGAGAAAAATGTGTTGATGAAAAACAAGTGAGGGAGTGGCGGAAAACCAAAGCTGACTTGGAAAAGATTCCAAAGACAAAAAAAGCTCGACGTGGTGCAAAGACTTCATATGGGGCTCTAGAGGCTGAATTGCATACATGGGTCATGGAGTGTCGTCAAAATGGTTACTGTGTAACACGCATGGGAATTCGCTTACGTGCCCTTCACATGGCTAAAGGTGACAAGCTAAAAGCACCAGGTATTGAAAATTTTGTTGCGTCAGCAGGATGGTGTACCCGCTTCATGAATAGGTTTGGTCTATGTTTGCGGCAAAGAACAAAGATTTCTCAGAAGTTGCCAAAAGACCTTGATGAAAAAGTGATGTCATTCCATTCATTCATCATAAAACAAAGAAGGATCCATAACTATGACCTGGGAGATATTGGGAATATGGATGAAACACCTATGACCTTTGATCTTCCCAGCAACAAAACTGTGGCAAGTTTGGGAGAGAAAACTATTTTTCTAAGAACCACAGGAAATGAAAAAAAACATTTCACAGTTGTTCTGTCATGTTTTGCCAATGGAACTAAGCTGAGGCCTGTCATTATTTTTAAAAGGAAGACCTTGCCTAAAAAAGGACAAATTCCCACCACGAATTACAGTGCGCACACATGATAAAGGCTGGATGGATGAAGACGGAACAAAAAAATGGACAGAAGAAATTTGGAACGGACGACCAGGAGCAGCCTTGAAGAAAAAACCATCATTGCTGGTTTGGGATATGTTCAGAGCTCACACATCTGATGACATAAAACAATTGGCAAAGTCTTCTCAAGTTACTTTGGCCGTTATTCAAGGTGGCCTTACATCTGTATTGCAGCCCCTAAATGTGTGTTTGAATAAACCTTTTAAAGACCGTGTGCGAAAGATGTGGCATGAATGGATGTCATCTGGTCAAGCCCAACTGACACAAGTTGGAAATCTGAAGAAGCCTGAAATAGAACTGATAGCCAAATGGGTTCGTGATGCATGGGAAGAGATTCCAGAGGAAATGGTGCAACGCGCCTTCAAGAAATGTGGCATTAGTAATGCTATAGATGGCAGTGAAGACAGCGCTTTGTATGAGAATGACAGCAGTGATGGTGATGTTTGCGAAACTAGTGATGATGACAACGTTTATGCTGATAGCCTCACACGAGATGCAGCTGAAGCTCTGTTTGGACATACAGATGATGAAGAGGAATCCAGTTTTGAAGGATTTTAACTTTTGGATTTTACCTTGGTTACTGGTTGAGCTAAGGTTTTCTGTACCGTAATTTACGGTATATAAAGTTATTGTTGCTACCTTATTGTTTTTGTTGACCCTCTTTTACATTTACAGAGCTAGTTTACTGTTTTTATTTGAAATAAATATTGAAAAACATTTAACCTACTGATGCCTCATTGGTATTTTTTTTTTTTGGTATCTATTTTTATTTTTGAAATTTACCAGTGGCTGCTGCATTTCCCACTTAGGCTTATACGCGAGTCAATAAGTTTTCACAGGTTTTTTGGGAAAAAGTAGGGGGGTCAGCTTATACACAGGTCGGCTTATACCAGAGAATATACGGTATTTGTCTTTACTTTAGACAGCTGCTGTAGAACCTCCTCCTCTGTAAACTCATATGTAAATGTCTCGTTAGTGTTTCCTCCTAACTGAGGTCCCTTTCCTTCCTTTTCTTCTGCAAAGACTGAACAAAAATATTCATTGAGGCAGTCAGCGAGACTTTTATCCTCTTCTACATACCTTCCTTCCTTTGTTTTTAATCTAACTAATCCTTGTTTTACTTTTCTTTTCTCGTTTATGTATCTAAAAAATGTTTTGTCCCCCTTTTTTACTGACTGAGCTATTTTCTCTTCTGCGTGTGCTTTGGAAGCTCTTATAAATTGCTTTGCCTCTTTCTGCCTAATCTTATAGGTTTGCCTATCTTCTTCACTCGGAATTTTTTTATAATTATTGAATGCTTACTTTTTGTTCTTCACTATTTTGGCCACTTCTGCAGAGTACCAGAGTACCACATTGGTTTAGAAGCTTCAGATTGATGACTGGATGAAAGTCGCCATCTTTCTTTTTTACAAGAAATAGATTGCTCACAAATACCTCCTTGAGAGGAATGACCTCCTCTATTGCAGTTTTCTTCAAAAGCTTTTCTACTTCTTGTGTAGTAAAATTTTTGTCCTCTTTGGACTTTACCATACTCCCTGGAGGTATTGTTTGAATTGGTTGAGCAACGAAATCTATTTTGAAACCTACAACTGTCTGAAGGACCCAAGGATCTACTGTAATTAGCTTCCAATTGTGGAAAAAAGCTGATACTCTGCCCCCCACCCCTCCTGGGGAAGAATGTTGGAGTAAAACCATACTCCCCAAATGATCCCGACCTCCTTGGACCTCTGGAACCACGTTAACAAGGGAATCTGGCTCTTTGTTGGTAAACATATGGATTCTTGACACCCTCTGAATGTGAGGATCTAAAGGAGCCTCTGGATGTAGAGTAGGGGGTACGGCCGGGAAAACGGCCCCTGCTTTTCACTGCACTATCGAAATGCCTGCTCGGAAAGGCTTTCTGAATAATGGCTCTGACCTTTTTGACAGTAGAGAGGGACCCTGGATATTCTGTCATTTCTTTAAATATGCCATTCCCAAATAGAAGACCCTCGGCCGAAGGTAAAGGCTCGTTATGTGCCAAAGTTGCCAATTTGGGATCAACTTTAAGGAGAATTGAGCGTCTCTTTTCGCTTGATAGAGCCGAATTAACATTTCCGAACATGCATATCATTCTATGCAGCCAGCCTCTGTACTCAAATAGATCAGGCTTCTCATTGGTGAGAAGATTCCTCTCTATTGAATCCATCAATTTGGTCAAAGGACCTAGAAAATCAAATAGTTTTTCATGGCACACCTTTAAGGTGGCCTCGACTCCTCTTTTTGGTGACCAATTCGTCTCCTGTAGCATCTCTATAATTTTTGTGTCCAATTCTGGAACCAAATGTAACTTCTGTGCCAGAGTTGGGGCTGGGCCCTCAGCCCTCAAGTTATTACGTGTCTTTTTGTCCACAGGCGTACGAATACGCTGCTCAATATAATGAGCCACATGCTCTATGGGTGTCTATTCTGTTGAACGTGGGTGCTTCAACTGCTCCGGCACGAACATAGAATTACCCAGAGCGTCCACCAACTCAGAAGCAGGTTTCTCCGCTGGATTTGAGTCTGGGGAAGAAATTGAGTCTGAAAACTCAGAGGGCACCGGGGTATAATCCGGATCTGAGCTCACCTCAGATTCTGAAAAGTCTTCCTCAGCCAAATCATCTGAGGAACGATCAGTATTATTTTCGCCTCTGACGCGTTTCCATTTTCTTTTGGTGGCCTGGGTAATTTGGCCTTTTTTTTTTAGCCACAGTGGATTGCTGTGGAACATCATGAGAGGTACAGGATACCGTACTTTTTTATGAGCTGTATTTTTCAGGAGTCGCTCTTCTCCTTCTCTTGAAGTCCCAGGGACTTCCTCATCATGGACAGATTCAATAGATAAATATCTGTCTGAGGCCGGGGTATTCATAGCCGATCTCCTGGCTGAGTGATTATCAAGCAGCCTGACCATGGTGTTTTCTAAATTAGAAGAAAAAGCTGAAAGAGCGGCTATAAGCGCATCTGCCGGATTGTTAACGTGTGGCCCCCAGGGGGGGGGGAGACAGGGCCGGGTTGGACATAATTAATCTAATTATAATGGTTTCCCAAGAGAAAAACTACTTGCCGCGAATACACTACGCTGGGCTTCTCTGAGGTAGCAGACCGTGACGAAGCGTGCATGCACCGCGAACTTTACCTCAGGGATTCAATGGCGCGAAAGCTGCCCCTCCCCTGAATGAACGTACGGGAAAAGTGCAGAAACACGCTAGAAACCACCGGCGAGTCAGACTCGTCCCCCGGAAAAAACACACAGCAAACGGGGCAAATAAGAGCGCATATAAGGCAATAATAACACCTGCAAAATAACCATTATAACACCTTTCTAAAATAAAACATTATTTTGAAGCAAAATAATTCCGCACAAATAAATGAATGCGATAATAAAAGGTGTGTAAATTAAAACACACTGGAAACAAAACTAAATCGTCAACAGATGTAAATAAACTTTATTTAATTGCTGCTAGTACTCAACTTTCCTCAGCGAGCAGCAAAGAAAAGAGGCGTGGCCAAGGGTTTCCTCAGGATTTATAGAGCGGTCTGCAGGATGATGATAGGTCAAGGAAGGACTGCACTGTACCATTACCTGCTATGGTTATATGTATTGTTAAACTGTATTTTTTCTCTAAATACCTTTGTTGTTGTATTTGAGAGATTTTCTTTGCCGCTATCGGCTTAAGTAAAGAAAAGATAGAATAATACTCACCTCCGTGTCTTGTGGGATAATTGGGATAATAGGAGGGGATAAGCGATCAGGTTTAGGGGGTTAGAATCATTACATGATATGGGGGTATGGGGGATTGGTATAATAGGGGGGTGTGGGGGATTGGGATAATAGGGGGGATGAGGGATCAGGTTTATGGGGTTGGAGTCATTACGTGATACGGGGGGATCAGGATCATAGGGGGAAGAGGGATCAGTTTTAGGGGGTTGGAGTCATTATGTGATACGGGGGTGAGGGATAATAGGGGGGTGAGGGATCAGGTTTAGGAGGTTGGAGTCATTACGTGATACGGGGTGTGGGGGATTGGGATAATAGGGGGGTGAGGGATCAGGTTTAGGAGGTTGGAGTCATTACGTGATACGGGGTGTGGGGGATTGGGATAATATGGGGGTGAGGGATCAGGTTTAGGGGGTTGGAGTCATTACGTGATACTGGGGGGGTGTGGGGATCAGGATAATAGGGGGGATGAGGGATCAGGTTTAGGGGGTTGGAGTCATTACGTGATACGGGGAGGATTGGGATAATAGGGGGGATGAGGGATCAGGTTTAGGAGGTTGGAGTCATTACGTGATACTGGGGGGGTGTGGGGATCAGGATAATAGGGGGGATGAGGGATCAGGTTTAGGGGGTTGGAGTCATTACGTGATACGGGGAGGATTGGGATAATAGGGGGGATGAGGGATCAGGTTTAGGGGGTTGGAGTCATTACATGATACGGGGGTGTGGGGGATTGGATAATAGGGGGGTGAGGGATCAGGTTTAGGGGTTGGAGTCATTACGTGATACTGGGGGGGTGTGGGGATCAGGATAATAGGGGGTGAGGGATCAGGTTTAGGAGGTTGGAGTCATTACGTGATACGGGGGTGTGGGGGATTGGGATAATATGGGGGGTGAGGGATCAGGTTTAGGAGGTTGGAGTCATTACGTGATACGGGGTGTGGGGGATTGGGATAATATGGGGGTGAGGGATCAGGTTTAGGGGGTTGGAGTCATTACGTGATACTGGGGGGGTGTGGGGATCAGGATAATAGGGGGATGAGGGATCAGGTTTAGGGGTTGGAGTCATTACGTGATACGGGGAGGATTGGGATAATAGGGGGGATGAGGGATCAGGTTTAGGAGGTTGGAGTCATTACGTGATACTGGGGGGGTGTGGGGATCAGGATAATAGGGGGGATGAGGGATCAGGTTTAGGGGGTTGGAGTCATTACGTGATACGGGGAGGATTGGGATAATAGGGGGGATGAGGGATCAGGTTTAGGGGGTTGGAGTCATTACATGATACGGGGGTGTGGGGGATTGGGATAATAGGGGGGTGAGGGATCAGGTTTAGGGGGTTGGAGTCATTACGTGATACTGGGGGGGTGTGGGGATCAGGATAATAGGGGGTGAGGGATCAGGTTTAGGAGGTTGGAGTCATTACGTGATACGGGGGTGTGGGGGATTGGGATAATATGGGGGGTGAGGGATCAGGTTTAGGGGGTTGGAGTCATTACGTGATACTGGGGGGGGTGTGGGGATCAGGATAATAGGGGGGATGAGGGATCAGGTTTAGGGGGTTGGAGTCATTACGTGATACTGGGGGGGTGTGGGGATCAGGATAATAGGGGGGATGAGGGATCAGGTTTAGGGGGTTGGAGTCATTACGTGATACGGGGGTGTGGGGGATTGGGATAATATGGGGGGTGAGGGATCAGGTTTAGGGGTTGGAGTCATTACGTGATACGGGGAGGATTGGGATAATAGGGGGGATGAGGGATCAGGTTTAGGGGGTTGGAGTCATTACGTGATACGGGGGTGTGGGGGATTGGGATAATAGGGGGGTGAGGGATCAGGTTTAGGGGGTTGGAGTCATTACGTGATACTGGGGGGGTGTGGGGATCAGGATAATAGGGGGTGAGGGATCAGGTTTAGGGGGTTGGAGTCATTACGTGATACTGGGGGGGTGTGGGGATCAGGATAATAGGGGGGTGAGGGATCAGGTTTAGGAGGTTGGAGTCATTACGTGATACGGGGGTGTGGGGGATTGGGATAATATGGGGGGTGAGGGATCAGGTTTAGGGGGTTGGAGTCATTACGTGATACGGGGAGGATTGGGATAATAGGGGGGATGAGGGATCAGGTTTAGGGGGTTGGAGTCATTACGTGATACTGGGGGGGGTGGGGATCAGGATAATAGGGGGATGAGGGATCAGGTTTAGGGGGTTGGAGTCATTACGTGATACGAGGAGGATTGGGATAATAGGGGGTGAGGGATCAGGTTTAGGGGTTGGAGTCATTACGTGATACTGGGGGGGTGTGGGGATCAGGATAATAGGGGGGATGAGGGATCAGGTTTAGGGGGTTGGAGTCATTACGTGATACGGGGTGTGGGGGATTGGGATAACAGGGGGGATGAGGGAACAGGTTTAGGGGGTTGGAGTCACTACGTGATACGGGGGTGTGGGGGATTGGGATAATAGGGGGTGAGGGATCAGGTTTAGGGGGTTGAGTCATTACGTGATATGGGGGATTGGGATAATAGGGGGGATGAGGGATTAGGTTTAGGGGGTTGGAGTCATTACGTGATACGGGAGGATGCGGTTAATAAGGGTGAGGTGGGCAGAGCTGCTCGCAGGATGATGGAAGGAGATGAACGTTCCTTGTTTTGACGCATGATGGGGATTTGCATCTCAGGACAATAATGGGTTAAACATTTCTCTACATAAAAGGAAGAAAATACTAAAACTCTTTTCCGAAAAAGGAGCAGAAACTGGTTCTGTCTCATGTGAAGACGTCTCCAAGAGCAGCGCGCGGTGTGTGTCCAGGAGCCCCCTCTGTGCTTGAATGAGGCCCCGGGGGAGATTATTAGTGATGAGCCGAACACCCTGTGTTCGGTTTGCATTTGAACTTGAACAATTTCAAAGTTCGAGTTCGAACTCGAACACGAACCGAACTCAATGCAAGTCAATGGGACTCGAAAGTTCGGTTTTTAGAGTGCCCTCCAAGAGGGCATATATGCAAGATATTTGCCATAAAAGGTGTATGGGGGTCCGGGTAGTGCCCTGGGGGACAGGAAACAAGGACAAAAAGTTAAATAAAAAAACTTTTTAAAGGGACAGTGAGTTTTCCATGAAATAAGGGTTAAAAATAAAAATGAAAAATTCCTTCAAATATCGTGCCTAGGAGGTCCCCATAACCTGCCCGTGAAGTGGCGGATTTCTAGGATGTATAGAAACATTAAAAAAAAAAAAAAAAAAATCACATTTCAAATGACGGTAAATGCTTTTCCTTTAATCTATTCATAAACAACTGCTTGGGGCAGCAGCCTGTATGAATAGAGGAGACATTTTAGGACACGCAGAACAAGTTTAGGGATTTTTTGGCTAAATTATGGTGAAACTTATGCAGGCTTTGGATGAAAGTAACAATAGGTGCTTTAAAATTGGGCCTTTAGTATTGGCAACAGTGCCGTCACACCGTAACCCCTCTGTGGTAATGTGGAAGAGTGCGGGGTTGGACCCTGTGGTCCAATATTAAAAATGACATGAATCTGGTATAGGTGTCAGTGGCAGTGCACCCAAATATTGTGCCTTTGGTGGCAGCAAGTGCCTTCACACCGTAAGTAACCCCTCTGTGGTATTGTGGAAGAGTGCAGTGGTGGAGGTTTTGGTAATGCAGAAGAGATCCCCAATCTATTCAGTTACATCAGCAGCTATAACAAAACTGGGTCAGCAATGTTTAGGCACTTGTACTGTATATGGTGAGAATCGGCGCGCATACCAGTAGCAACAGGAAGCAAACCGAACAGGCAGGGAATACACAGAGAGAATAGTCAAATGGCAGGCAAAGTCGGCAACAGATTGGGTCCTCAGAACAAGCAGGGTCAGTAACAAGTATACAAACAGATTCGGTAAGCTAGCGATGCAGGAATAAAGGCTGAGACACACTGAGCGTGTAGCGATGCACAGCGTAGCGAAGTGAAGCGAAGCAAACATTTTGCAGGCTTGACTTCACTCCGCCTCACAGCGTGTCTACACTGCATTACGTTTGCTTCTCACCGCACTGGACAGGAAAACACTAACTCAATTAAAATGTACACACAAAACCGTTTTATTTTCACAAAGCACATGTTCTATAGACAAAAAAAGTTTCTACTGAATAAAATACATCAAAATTACTGTTAATTTAATAGGAATAGTATAAAAATATAAAAAAAAGGTAACCCCTGATCATATATATTATAGGGACACGGAGCAACGTGTATAGAGTAGGGATGCATTGATACCACACACAGACATATACGTATATATCAAGACGCAGACCTATATATACGTATATATCAACATGCAGATATATATATACACCCACCCACAGACCTCAGACCATATATACACATACACACATGGGGGAGGTGGCATGTGGACAATCTCAACTAAATGCGCCCCCCCAATTTGGCTGATCCCTCCAGAAGAAATGTTGAACCCGACAGAGCAGAGAATATATATATTATTCTCTGCTCTATCGGGTTCAACATTTCTTCTGGAGGGATCAACCAAATGGGGGGGCGGCAATTAGTTGCCAAAATGTGTGTGTAATACAAGTCTGGATATATATAAGAATAAGAATATATATATATATACAGTCAGGTCCAGAAATATTGGGACATCGACACAATTCTAATATCTTTGGCTCCATACACCACCACAATAGAGTTGGAATGAAACAAACACAATGTGCTTTAACTGCAGACTGTCAGCTTTAATTTGAGGGTATGTACATCCAACTCAGGTGAACGTGTAGGACTTACAGCAGTTTGCAGATGTGCCTCCCACTTGTTAAGGGACCAAAAGTAATGGGACAGAATAATAATCATAAATCAAACTTTCCCTTCTTAATACTTGGTTACAAATCCTTTGCAGTCAATCACAGCCTGAAGTCTGGAACGCATAGACATCACCAGACGCTGGGTTTCATCCCTGGTGATGCTCTGCCAGGCCTCTACTGCAACTGTCTTCAGTTCCTGCTTGTTCTTGGGGCATTTTCCCTTCAGTTTTGTCTTCAGCAAGTGAAATGCTGCTCAATGGGATTCAGGTCAGGTGATTGACTTGGCCATTGCATAACATTCCAATTCTGTCCCTTCAAAAACTCTTTGCTTGCTTTTGCAGTATGCTTTGGGTCATTGTCCATCTGCACTGTGAAGTGCCGTCCAATGAGTTCTGCAGCATTTGGCTGAATGTGAGCAGATAATATTGCCAGAAACACTTCAGAATTCATCCTGCTGCTTTTGTCAGCGTCACATCATCAATAAATACAAGAGAACCAGTTCCATTGGCAGCCATACATGCCCACGCCATGACACTACCACCACCATACTTCACTGATGAGGTGGTATGCTTAGGATCATGAGCAGTTCCTTTCCTTCTCCATACTCTTCTCTTCCCATCTCTCTGGTACAAGTTGATCTTGGTCTCATCTGTCCATAGGATCTTGTTCCAGAACTGTGAAGGCTTTGTTAGGTGTTGTTTGGCAAACTCTAATCTGGCCTTCCTGTTTTTGAGGTTCACCAATGGTTTACATCCTGTGGTGAACCCTCTGTATTCACTCTGGTGAAGTCTTCTCTTGATTGTTGACTTTGACACACATACACCTACCTCCTGGAGAGTGTTCTTGATCTGGCCAACTGTTGTGAAGGGTGTTTTCTTCACCAGGGAAAGAATTCTTCGGTCATCCACCACAATTGTTTTCCGTGGTCTCCCGGGTCTTTTGGTGTTGCTGAGCTCACCGGTGCATTCCTTCTTTTTGAGAATGTTCCAAACAGTTGTTTTGGCCGCACCTAATGTTCTTGCTATCTCTCTGATGGGTTTGTTTTGTTTCTTCAGCCTAATGATGGCTTGCTTCACTGATAGTGACAGCTCTTTGGATATCATCTTGAGAGTTGACAGCAACAGATTCCAAATGCAAATAGCACACTTGAAATGAACTCTGGGCCTTTTATCTGCACATTGTAATTGGGGTAATGAGGGAATATCACACACCTGGCTATGGAACAGCTGAGAAGCCAATTGTCCCATTACCTTTGGTCCCTTAACAAGTGGGAGGCACATCTGCAAACTGCTGTAAGTCCTACACTGTTCACCTGAGTTGGATGTACATACCCTCAAATTAAAGCTGACAGTCTGCAGTTAAAGCACATTGTGTTTGTTTCATTCCAACTCCATTGTGGTGGTGTATAGAGCCAAAGATGTTACAATTGTGTCCATGTCCTAATATTTCTGGACCTGACTGTATATATATATATATCATACCTGCCCTTACCTTCCCCTATAAATTTGCTAAAAATATACACACAGAAAAACCAAACCACTGCCTGAGACCCCGCGCAGCCCATATGCCCCCCCCCCTCTACCTGGCTGAATGTATCTAATATATATAATTAAATACATTCAGCAAGGTAGAGAAAAAAAAAAAAGGTTTTATTTTATGTTCCCGGGGACATTTAAAAATGTCCTCGGATTTTATTTTTTTAGAAATGTGCCGCCTTACCTTAGCCTGGTGGTCAGTGGGGGCTCCCTGGATCCTCGTTGTGGGATCCCTCCCTGCACCGCCTGTCTCTGCCACATGCACCCGGGCGGCTAGCCCGCACAGTCGCAGCTCTGTCATCCGGCAGCCGCATGCTCCTCAAGGGGATCCTTGGGATGCCCCGGCAGGCTGCCCTCTACAGCGCCTGATGTTTTAGTAACAAGAATGTTTTATCCCATAGGCTTCGATATTGAATTAAAACGGGAATAATTTTAACATCTAATAAATCGTTGCTTATAATATTCTGCAGTAAAGAGTCTCTTTATCTCTAGATTTTTTAGTATTTTTTAAGCATTTTTTATACTTTTTTCAAAAAAAAAAATATTTTCGAACTTTTGGCGAACGTCCCAAAAAGTTCGAAGCACGTGAACTTTCAAACGGCCAATGTTCGAATCGAACTCCGAACAGATCGAACCGAACAGCTCATCCCTAGAGATTATCACATGATGCCACATACTGACTTCTATGTCACCTGATGCAGCCGTTAAACTCTACGGTTCATCTAGTTCAGCATATAATGAGTTACTTACCTGTTTAACCCATTAACACAAAGCACAGGAGATTATACACACAGAGATTATACACACAGCAGCGGGAAACTATACACACAGATTATACACACACAGGGAGATTACACACAGAGATTATACACACAGGGAGATTACACACAGAGATTATACACACAGAGATATTAGCCACACAGCAGAGGGAGATTATACACACAGAGATTATACACACAGAGATATTATACACACAGAGAGATTATCCACACACCAGAGGGAGATTATACACACAGAGAGATTATACACACAGAGTTTATACACACAGCGAGATTATACACACCGGGAGATTAGACACAGAGATTATACACGCAGAGTTTATACACACGGGGAGATTATACACAAAGATTATACACACAGAGAGATTATACACACAGGGAGATTATACACAGAGATTACACACACACACAGATTATACACATGTAGATTATACACACAGGGAGATTATACACAGAGTTTATACACACAGGGAGATTATACACAGATTATACACACAGGGAGATTATACACACAGGGAGATTATACGCACAGGGAGATTATACACAGAGATTATACACACAGGGAGATTATACACACACAGAGATTATACACACAGGGAGATTATACACACAGGGAGATTATACACATGTAGATTATACATACAGGGAGATTATACACAGAGTTTATACACACACAGAAAGATTATACACATGTAGATTATACACACAGGGAGACTATACATACAGGGAGATTATACACAGTTTATACACACAGGGAGATTATACACACAGATTATACACATGTAGATTATACACACAGGGAGATTATACACAGATTATACACACAGGGAGATTATACGCACAGGGAGATTATACGCACAGGGAGATTATACACAGATTATACACACGGAGATTATGCACACAGGGATATTATACACAGAGATTATACACAGTTTATACACACAGGGAGATTATACACAGCAGTGGTTGATTATACACAGGGAGATTATACACAGATTATCAACACAGCAGAGGTAGATTATACACACAGCGAGATTATACACGCAGAGATTATACACACACAGATTATACACATGTAGATTATACACAGGGAGATTATACACACAGGGAGTTTATACACAAATATTATACACACAGGGAGATTATACACACAGGGAGATTATACACACAGCGAGATTATACACAAAGACTATAAACATAGGAATATTATACACAGATTATACACACAAGGAGATTATACATACAGGGAGATTATACACACAGGGAGATTATACACACACACAGATATTATACACATGTAGATTATACACACGGAGAGATTATACACACAGATTATACACAAAGATTATACACACAGGGAGATTATACACAGAGATTATACACAGAGATTATACACACAGGATATTATACATACAGATATATACACACAGGAGATTATACACACAAGATATTATACACATGTAGATTATACACACGGAGAGATTATACACACAGATTATACACAAAGATTATACACACAGGGAGATTATACACAGAGATTATACACAGAGATTATACACACAGGGATATTATACACACAGAGATTATACACACAGGGAGATTATACACACACAGATATTATACACATGTAGATTATACACACAGAGAGATTATACACACAGAGATTATACACAAAGATTATACACACAGGGAGATTATACACAGAGATTATACACATGTAGATTATACACACAGGGAGATTATACACAGAGATATTATACACATGTAGATTATACACACAGATTAAACACAAAGATTATACACACAGGGAGATTATACACAGAGACTAAACACACAGATTATAAAACACAGAGATTATACGCACAGATAATACACACAGGGATTATACACACAGGGGTTATACACACGGAGATTATACACACAGATTAAACAAACAGAGATTATACACAGAGATTATACACACAGGGAGATTATACACTCAGGGAGATTATACACACAGGGAGATTATACACACAGATTATACACACGTAGATTATACACAGGGAGAATATACACAGATTATACACACAGGGAGATTAGACGCACAGGGAGATTATACAGAGATTATACACACAGGGAGATTATACACAGATTATTCACACAGGGAGATTATACACACAGCAGTGGGAGATTATACACAGGGAGATTATACACAGATTATTCACACAGCAGAGGGAGATTATACACACAGCGAGATTATACACACAGGGAGATTATACACACAGGGAGATTATACACAAGGGAGATTATACACACAGAGAGATTATACACAGTTCATACACACAGGGAGATTATACACAGCAGTGGTTGATTATACACAGGGATATTATACACAGATTATCCACACAGCAGAGGGAGATTATACACACAGGGGATTATACACAAAGATTATACACACAGGGAGATTATACACAAAGATTATACACACAGGGAGATTATACACAGAGATTATACACACAGGGAGATTACACACACAGAGATTATACACACAGCGAGATTATACACAAAGATTATACACACAGGAATATTATACACAGAGATTATACACACAGGGAGATTATACACATGTAGATTATAGACACAGGGAGATTATACACATGTAGATTATACACAGAGACTAACACACAGATTATAAAACACGGACATTATACACACAGATTTCACACGGAGATTATACACACGGGGAGATTATACACAAAGATTATACACACAGGGAGATTAAACACAGAGAGATTATACACAGAGAGATTATACACAGAGAGATTATACACACAGGGAGATTATACACAGAGACTAAACACACAGATAATACACACAGGGATTATACACACAGGGGTTATACACACAGATTAAACACACAGAGATTAAACAAACAGATTATACACACAGGGAGATTATACACACACAGAGATTATACACACAGGGAGATTATACTCACAGGGAGATTATACACACAGGGAGATTATACACACAGAGAGATTATACACAGATTATACACACAGGGGGATTATACACACAGGGGGATTATACACACAGGGAGATTATACACACAGGGAGATTGTATACGTGTGACACAGATTAAGGTCTGGCATTCAATCATAGAAAGGAATTTTCTTCCATTATCTCGTCGTATTCACAACACGTGTCATAGAGTCATTATCTCGCTCGGCCCCTATTCTTTGTTGGTTCACGTCACCTTGCAGAAAGTTTGTCATATTGAGCACACGCATTGTAAGTGTGACTGCGAGTGCCCGCTTCATATTGAGCACCCGCATTGTAAGTGTGACTGCGAGTCCCCGCTTCATATTGAGCACACGCATTGTAAGTGTGACTGCGAGTGCCCGCTTCATATGGAGCACACGCATTGTAAGTGTGACTGCGAGTGCCCGCTTCATATTGAGCACATGCATTGTAAGTGTGACTGCGAGTGCCCGCTTCATATTGAGCACACGCATTGTAAGTGTGACTGCGAGTCCCCGCTTCATATTGAGCACACGCATTGTAAGTGTGACTGCGAGTGCCCGCTTCATATTGAGCACACGCATTGTAAGTGTGACTGCGAGTGCCCGCTTCATATTGAGCACACGCATTGTAAGTGTGACTGCGAGTGCCCGCTTCATATTGAGCACATGCATTGTAAGTGTGACTGCGAGTGCCCGCTTCATATTGAGCACACGCATTGTAAGTGTGACTGCGAGTGCCCGCTTCATATTGAGCACACGCATTGTAAGTGTGACTGCGAGTGCCCGCTTCATATTGAGCACACGCATTGTAAGTGTGACTGCGAGTGCCCGCTTCATATTGAGCACACGCATTGTAAGTGTGACTGCGAGTGCCCGCTTCATATTGAGCACGCGCATTGTAAGTGTGACTGCGAGTGCCCGCTTCATATAGAGCACGCGCATTGTAAGTGTGACTGTGAGTGCCCGCTTCATATTGAGCACGCGCATTGTAAGTGTGACTGCGAGTGCCGCTTCATATTGAGCACGCGCATTGTAAGTGTGACTGCGAGTGCCCGCTTCATATTGAGCACGCGCATTGTAAGTGTGACTGCGAGTGCCCGCTTCATATTGAGCACGCGCATTGTAAGTGTGACTGCGAGTGCCCGCTTCATATTGAGCACGCGCATTGTAAGTGTGACTGCGAGTGCCCGCTTCATATTGAGCACGCGCATTGTAAGTGTGACTGCGAGTGCCCGCTTCATATTGAGCACGCGCATTGTAAGTGTGACTGCGAGTGCCCGCTTCATATTGAGCACGCGCATTATAAGTGTGACTGCGAGTGCCCGCTTCATATTGAGCACGCGCATTATAAGTGTGACTGCGAGTGCCCGCTTCATATGGAGCACACGCATTGTAAGTGTGACTGCGAGTGCCCGCTTCATATTGAGCACGCGCATTGTAAGTGTGACTGCGAGTGCCCGCTTCATATTGAGCACACGCATTGTAAGTGTGACTGCGAGTCCCCGCTTCATATTGAGCACACGCATTGTAAGTGTGACTGCGAGTGCCCGCTTCATATGGAGCACACGCATTGTAAGTGTGACTGCGAGTGCCCGCTTCATATTGAGCACCCGCATTGTAAGTGTGACTGCGAGTCCCCGCTTCATATTGAGCACACGCATTGTAAGTGTGACTGCGAGTGCCCGCTTCATATGGAGCACGCGCATTGTAAGTGTGACTGCGAGTGCCCGCTTCATATTGAGCACACGCATTGTAAGTGTGACTGCGAGTGCCCGCTTCATATTGAGCACATGCATTGTAAGTGTGACTGCGAGTGCCCGCTTCATATTGAGCACATGCATTGTAAGTGTGACTGCGAGTCCCCGCTTCATTGAGCACACGCATTGTAAGTGTGACTGCGAGTGCCCGCTTCATATTGAGCACACGCATTGTAAGTGTGACTGCGAGTGCCCGCTTCATATTGAGCACACGCATTGTAAGTGTGACTGCGAGTGCCCGCTTCATATTGAGCACGCGCATTGTAAGTGTGACTGCGAGTGCCCGCTTCATATTGAGCACACGCATTGTAAGTGTGACTGCGAGTGCCCGCTTCATATGAGCACGCGCATTGTAAGTGTGACTGCGAGTGCCCGCTTCATATTGAGCACGCGCATTATAAGTGTGACTGCGAGTGCCCGCTTCATATTGAGCACGCGCATTGTAAGTGTGACTGCGAGTGCCCGCTTCATATTGAGCACGCGCATTATAAGTGTGACTGCGAGTGCCCGCTTCATATTGAGCACGCGCATTATAAGTGTGACTGCGAGTGCCCGCTTCATATTGAGCACGCGCATTATAAGTGTGACTGCGAGTGCCCGCTTCATATTGAGCACGCGCATTGTAAGTGTGACTGCGAGTGCCCGCTTCATATTGAGCAGCGCGCATTGTAAGTGTGACTGCGAGTGCCCGCTTCATATTGAGCACGCGCATTATAAGTGTGACTGCGAGTGCCCGCTTCATATTGAGCACGCGCATTGTAAGTGTGACTGCGAGTCCCCGCTTCATATGGAGCACACGCATTGTAAGTGTGACTGCGAGTGCCCGCTTCATATTGAGCACGCGCATTATAAGTGTGACTGCGAGTGCCCGCTTCATATTGAGCACGCGCATTATAAGTGTGACTGCGAGTGCCCGCTTCATATTGAGCACGCGCATTGTAAGTGTGACTGCGAGTGCCCGCTTCATATTGAGCACACGCGCATTGTAAGTGTGACTGCGAGTGCCCGCTTCATATTGAGCACGCGCATTATAAGTGTGACTGCGAGTGCCCGCTTCATATTGAGCACGCGCATTGTAAGTGTGACTGCGAGTGCCCGCTTCATATTGAGCACGCGCATTGTAAGTGTGACTGCGAGTGCCCGCTTCATATTGAGCACATGCATTATAAGTGTGACTGCGAGTGCCCGCTTCATATTGAGCACACGCATTGTAAGTGTGACTGCGAGTGCCCGCTTCATATTGAGCACGCGCATTGTAAGTGTGACTGCGAGTGCCCGCTTCATATTGAGCACACGCATTGTAAGTGTGACTGCGAGTGCCCGCTTCATATTGAGCACACGCATTGTAAGTGTGACTGCGAGTGCCCGCTTCATATTGAGCACGCGCATTATAAGTGTGACTGCGAGTGCCCGCTTCATATGGAGCACACGCATTGTAAGTGTGACTGCGAGTGCCCGCTTCATATTGAGCACGCGCATTGTAAGTGTGACTGCGAGTGCCCGCTTCATATTGAGCACACGCATTGTAAGTGTGACTGCGAGTCCCCGCTTCATATTGAGCACACGCATTGTAAGTGTGACTGCGAGTGCCCGCTTCATATTGAGCACATGCATTGTAAGTGTGACTGCGTGTGCCCGCTTCATATTGAGCACGCGCATTGTAAGTGTGACTGTGAGTGCCCGCTTCATATTGAGCACCCGCATTGTAAGTGTGACTGCGAGTCCCCGCTTCATATTGAGCACCCGCATTGTAAGTGTGACTGCGAGTCCCCGCTTCATATTGAGCACACGCATTGTAAGTGTGACTGCGAGTGCCCGCTTCATATGGAGCACACGCATTGTAAGTGTGACTGCGAGTCCCCGCTTCATATTGAGCACATGCATTGTAAGTGTGACTGCGAGTGCCCGCTTCATATTGAGCACATGCATTGTAAGTGTGACTGCGAGTGCCCGCTTCATATTGAGCACACGCATTGTAAGTGTGACTGCGAGTGCCCGCTTCATATTGAGCACACGCATTGTAAGTGTGACTGCGAGTGCCCGCTTCATATTGAGCACATGCATTGTAAGTGTGACTGCGAGTCCCCGCTTCATATTGAGCACACGCATTGTAAGTGTGACTGCGAGTGCCCGCTTCATATTGAGCACACGCATTGTAAGTGTGACTGCGAGTGCCCGCTTCATATAGAGCACGCGCATTGTAAGTGTGACTGCGAGTGCCCGCTTCATATTGAGCACGCGCATTATAAGTGTGACTGCGAGTGCCCGCTTCATATTGAGCACGCGCATTGTAAGTGTGACTGCGAGTGCCCGCTTCATATTGAGCACGCGCATTATAAGTGTGACTGCGAGTGCCCGCTTCATATTGAGCACGCGCATTGTAAGTGTGACTGCGAGTGCCCGCTTCATATTGAGCACGCGCATTATAAGTGTGACTGCGAGTGCCCGCTTCATATTGAGCACGCGCATTGTAAGTGTGACTGCGAGTGCCCGCTTCATATTGAGCACGCGCATTGTAAGTGTGACTGCGAGTGCCCGCTTCATATTGAGCACGCGCATTATAAGTGTGACTGCGAGTGCCCGCTTCATATTGAGCACGCGCATTGTAAGTGTGACTGCGAGTCCCCGCTTCATATGGAGCACACGCATTGTAAGTGTGACTGCGAGTGCCCGCTTCATATTGAGCACGCGCATTGTAAGTGTGACTGCGAGTGCCCGCTTCATATTGAGCACATGCATTATAAGTGTGACTGCGAGTGCCCGCTTCATATTGAGCACACGCATTGTAAGTGTGACTGCGAGTGCCCGCTTCATATTGAGCACGCGCATTGTAAGTGTGACTGCGAGTGCCCGCTTCATATTGAGCACACGCATTGTAAGTGTGACTGCGAGTGCCCGCTTCATATTGAGCACACGCATTGTAAGTGTGACTGCGAGTGCCCGCTTCATATTGAGCACGCGCATTATAAGTGTGACTGCGAGTGCCCGCTTCATATGGAGCACACGCATTGTAAGTGTGACTGCGAGTGCCCGCTTCATATTGAGCACGCGCATTGTAAGTGTGACTGCGAGTGCCCGCTTCATATTGAGCACACGCATTGTAAGTGTGACTGCGAGTCCCCGCTTCATATTGAGCACACGCATTGTAAGTGTGACTGCGAGTGCCCGCTTCATATTGAGCACATGCATTGTAAGTGTGACTGCGTGTGCCCGCTTCATATTGAGCACGCGCATTGTAAGTGTGACTGTGAGTGCCCGCTTCATATTGAGCACCCGCATTGTAAGTGTGACTGCGAGTCCCCGCTTCATATTGAGCACACGCATTGTAAGTGTGACTGCGAGTGCCCGCTTCATATGGAGCACACGCATTGTAAGTGTGACTGCGAGTGCCCGCTTCATATTGAGCACATGCATTGTAAGTGTGACTGCGAGTGCCCGCTTCATATTGAGCACATGCATTGTAAGTGTGACTGCGAGTCCCCGCTTCATATTGAGCACACGCATTGTAAGTGTGACTGCGAGTGCCCGCTTCATATTGAGCACACGCATTGTAAGTGTGACTGCGAGTGCCCGCTTCATATTGAGCACATGCATTGTAAGTGTGACTGCGAGTCCCCGCTTCATATTGAGCACACGCATTGTAAGTGTGACTGCGAGTGCCCGCTTCATATTGAGCACACGCATTGTAAGTGTGACTGCGAGTGCCCGCTTCATATTGAGCACATGCATTGTAAGTGTGACTGTGAGTGCCCGCTTCATATTGAGCACGCGCATTGTAAGTGTGACTGCGAGGGACGTGGATCAGCAGCCCCTCATGCAAAGTGAATGGGTGACGTCACAAACCCTTTCCTAGGCCAGACTGAGCAGGTTTAAATTGGCCTAAATGGGGCTGTTTCCAGTCTGTGTCCCAGAATCTGGAGGTTTTCACCATAAATGGGGGCTGCAGGTCTGTATCCATTAAGGAGATCAGATGCAGCATTATCTGATCACGTTAGCAGGGGGGGAGCAGGGGACACCCCCACTGGTTTTACCTTACTACCCCTTTAATTACACGTAATCGTGGCGTTTCCCGTCTGAGTCGATGATGATATATATATATATATATACGGAGAATGATTCTTCACAGGTACCGGCTCAGACACCTATGCTCACTGGTGATGACAATTTCGGTTTCCTTGCGGTTTCAGGTCCGGTGTGCGCCGGAGTTGTCGGCCTGAAGATGCCCCGGTATTGCCTGTTTGGGGACACGGTGAACACCGCATCACGCATGGAATCCAATGGGGAAGGTAAATGTGGAAAATTTGCTCAGGGAATGCGTAGAGGCCCCAGCCAGATTAATGTCCCCGGAAGGTGCTCCCCATGACTCATGGACCATGACACAGGACATTTTGGTGCAGGGATACCGGCATCTTGTGTTGCAGCCACTGGGAGCCTCCGCCATTTTGCATCTGTTACTTAGAGATAAAGCATGATGGGTAAAACGCAGTGAATTCGGCACGTAGGCGTTTTATGATGGAGTATGAGGCAATTCATTAAGATGACGGGCGGCAATCGCCTCGAATTTCCCACACATCGTTTTACATTGAAACATCTAAAATCAGGAGACAAGGCATTCCAGGACCTTCTGGGTGGACGGTACCTCATAATCTGAAAGATTTGATATTAAGAGGGGCCGAGCATTGGACAGGTACCCCATTATGTACCCATCTTGCACAGTGAGGTGTGAGAGGGGCGATGTGGTCCCGTCCCACTGGTGGGGAGTTCCATTGAGAGAGGACCTTGCGTCTCTGCTGAATAAGCTTAGTGCAGCATGGCTCTTGCTATTCTTCTTACCAACCTTCCATTTACTATCGCACAATTTGTTCCCACCCCAGCTCTCCGCATCCACATATCCTTTGCCACCAAAGAAGTCCTGGACGAGTTTAGCTGTTTTCACCTGGAGCTTCGAGGAGACATTGAAATGAAGGTATGGTGGAAGTAATCTGGGGGGCGAGGGATTAGCAGACGCCTGAAAACAGACCTCCGTGTGACATAAAACCTCTTTAAAGAGCTGTGAGCAGATTTATGGTTCATAAAGCCCACCTTGACTGGTTTTGTGCCGTCCTTGGAGTCTGGGTTTATCTTTGATCTGATGATGTCCATTGTCTTGTAGGGTAAAGGGAAGATGAGGACTTTTTGGCTTCTTGGAGAACGTTCAGAAGATGATGTGATCTGAAGCACATCCATCCTTTTCCAGCTCCGAAACACATCCTCTGTGGCATGGGCTGCTCATTAGACTGATCTGGATGGTGGGACATACCCCAACCTATCTACAGCCTGGCACTTCCGGGAATACATCGACAACAGATCCTTGGCTGGTTGGAGCAGCCAGAACCTCTATTCCATTCTTCCTAGATACCCCATCTCTGGGAACGGGTCATACTTCATAATGGCCATAATCCTACACCAGCTGGTGGACCAAGAGGTCCTCTCTAGTGGTCACCAATCCCAAGAAAAGCCACAATCTAGGACTGACTTTGACCACAATTCTGCCTTAGGCGGCATCAGCATTACACCACTTTACGTACCAAAGAAACCACCAACACAACATCCACCTCAGCCCGGGAGCAGAGAGGGCAGTGCTCCGCGGACATCTAGTGCATCCAGGGACATCATACACGTCAGTATTTGCAAGTGCTACTTTTTTGTTTAACCCCTTTTCTGAGGGACACTGAGAGGTCCCCCTGAAGAAGTATTTTTCTGAACCTGTATGGCCGACGATGTCGAATAGCCAAACCAACAAAGCAAAGAGCAAACACCATATAGGCCCCAGCAAACCTCCATGTAGTCATCTCCACCACATTACAAGTCCATACGTTCCAGCCTCATCTCCTCGTCAAATGTGCACATTCTTCTCCAAGGGACATCCTCTGACACTGGACTAAGGTCTCCATTCAGTTTCATTTGCAAAAACGAATTTTCCCGTGCGTTTTATCGCCTCACCGGGACCTGGCTGCTGATTCTAGACCACATCACCATTTGTGTGAATTCAGAACTCTGAACTCTGAAGGACTTTGCAGCGGAAGATTCCTTTGACGGGTGAAGATCCTGTACAGTTCTCCATCCTGGCAGGAAGTGAGGGGGTCTCCAGTTTAGGTTAGATGTGAGATCTCCTTTTGGGTATTTCTGGTAACCGCGGGGACTGGGGAAAGGGTTAATAAAGAGCCCAGGGTCACTGGTACATTGACATTGCAATAAAGGTGATTTATTCTCTCAGCTGACGCGTGATTGAGATTTTATGGAAATGTTCCCTTTCACACAGCGCCTCGGGGTCCAGGTCACACAACGCAGGGGCCGTCCACCGCGCTTCGGAGACGCTGTGATTGGGCTGGGTTTACGCTACACTGTCACTAACGCCCTAGCGCATGGAAAAATCCAGAATTTCCCAGTGCAGAATGCCTGGCCACACCTTCCTCTGCCTATACAGTGAGCACGTGCCGTCTCTCTGTGTTCGTGCATCTCATACCTAGACGCAGGTCCCTGGGCGATTGGTCGGTGAGTATAGAGAGCGGAGTTAGAGAGCAGCTAAGGAGGATTTTATCTTCATTCACTGAATTATTTCCACATAACCCCTATACATATATAGCATCCACATATAACACCCATACATATATAGCATCCACATATAACACCCATACATATATAGCATCCACATATAACACCCATACATATATAGCATCCACATATAACACCCATACATATATAGCATCCACATATTAGAACACACATACATATATAGCATCCACATATTAGAACACACATACATATATAGCATCCACATATTAGAACACCCATACATATATAGCATCCACATATTAGAACACCCATACATATATAGCATCCACATATTAGAACACCCATACATATATAGCATCCACATATTAGAACACCCATACATATATAGCATCCACATATTAGAACACCCATACATATATAGCATCCACATATAACACCCATACATATATAGCATCCACATATTAGAACACCCATACATATATAGCATCCACATATTAGAACACCCATACATATATAGCATCCACATATTAGAACACCCATACATATATAGCATCCACATATAACACCCATACATATATAGCATCCACATATTAGAACACCCATACATATATAGCATCCACATATAACACCCATACATATATAGCATCCACATATAACACCCATACATATATAGCATCCACATATTAGAACACCCATACATATATAGCATCCACATATAACATGTGGATGCTAGAATATGTGGATGCTATATATGTATGGGTGTTATAATATGTGGATGCTAGAATATGTGGATGCTATATAACACCCATACATATATAGCATCCGTATATTATAACCCACATATATATACATATATAGCATCCACATATTATAACCCTATTATAACCCTATACATATATAGCATCCACATTATTATAACCCTATACATATATATCATCCACATATTAAAACTCTGATATAGCCCTATACATATATAGCATCCACATATTATAACCCTATTATAGCCCTATACATATATAGCATCCACATATTATAACCCTATACATATATATCATCCACATATTATAACCCTATTATAGCCCTATACATATATAGCATCCGTATATTATAACCCCTATACACATATATCATCCACATATTATAACTCTGATATAGCCCTATACATATATAGCATCCACATATTATAACCCTATTATAGCCCTATACATATATAGCATCCACATATTATAACCCTATACACATATATCATCCACATATTATAACTCTGATATAGCCCTATACATATATAGCATCCACATATTATAACACCCATACATATATATCAACCTGAAACATCACGGTATTCAAATGTTTTGACTTAAATTACTGGAGGAAGATCACATGCGACAATCAGGAACATTACACATATTAAGAAATAACGCTGTAGTTCATCAATTAAGATAGTCAATTAATACACTGAGCTTCAAATGCAAATGCTGAGTCTGGCTGAGAGTAATGAGACACACATGGATGACATTAAAGCATTGGTTAAAAATAACCTTGGTACAAATAGTTCACTAATTATGATAGTCAATTATCCATTTGAGCTGCAATGCAAATGCTTTGTCTGGCTGAGAGTAATGAGACACACAGATGGCATTAAACAATGGCAAATGACAACAAAAGAAACCTGCTACAATTGTGTTAATAGATCAACACAAGACACTGATATTATTAGAATGACTAATCAATTTATGCTGATAGCAATTAGTATATTAATTATTAGTACAGAATAATATCAAAAACGAAATAGTTAGGGCCCTATTACAATCTTCGCGCAAACGTCAGCGTGTGCACAAAAACGCATTAACGCGAGGGGCAAAACCCTTTGCGCAGAACGTAGTATTACAATGTCAGCGCAACAAACGCGCGTATACGTCTACCGCGGATGAACCTGCGCGAATGCTGCGCGAGCTTACTGTACTTTGCGCGTCCTATACTTAACATTGTGAGCACAAATGCTTTTGTGCGCTGGTTCGCGGATGGTATTACAATCTATGCGCAGTTTGTAACGCACAGCGTTTGCACGCAAAATTTTAGCAACTCCTAAAAGCTGATGTTAATGGCAAATTCTATCAACCTGCCGAACCCAAATACACCAGCCCAAAAAAAAATACACAGCAAAGCATAGTTACACATTCTACTTATACCAAACCAATAAATTTGAGAAGTGGTGTGTGTTTTTTTATTGATGCAGCATATATGCGCAGATTGACTTTGACAGGTGCAAAAACTTAACATGAGACAATTGTGGTTCTTAATTCTGATTGGCTGAATTGCGTGAAAAAAACAGTCCGCACACTGATTTCTGCACGCGAAACGTTGCTGCATGCGTGTTTGTGTGCGTCTGTTTTACGCATGTTATTTTTTGCCGGATGAAAAAATGCACGAGGATTGTAATACCAGCGTTGCTTTACGCGTGTTAACGCTTAACGCTTTGCGCAAAAATGCACGCGTTGCACGTGCATTTTTGCGTTAAGAATGTAATAGTGCCCTTAGAGTTTAATTAAACACTAATACAAAAGCTAAATAGTCAATTAATACATTACCGAAAAAAGCTTCATTGTTCTGGATAAAAGGCGGATTTGGGGTCTCATTTTTAAGAGTGACCTGAGAGACTCTCTCTCCTTTCCTTTTTCTTCTACTGCAGATTAAAAATCCCTTGCTTTTATATAATTCTAAACATAAGAGTTCATGCCGTGAGAAAATGCTGGCCAGGCAATCCCAGGTACAATGAATATTTTCATGCTTGGAAGCTATAAATTGTAGATGTGCAATTCCTTTCGTTCCGAATTGAAATTCGGACGAAATTCACCATTTTTGTGCTTCGGGAGCATTTCCGAAAACGAAATATCGACCACCCGAAATTTCGGAATGATTCGATGATTCGGATCATTATGGTGATTCGTCTCATTACGGCGATTCGGTTCATTTCGGGTGATTCGAATCAGTTGGTTTTTTGCTTTTTTATGATTTATTTTGTTTTTTATTGCTTATTTAAGAATGGCAAGTAGATTACTACCAGTAGAATGTACGTTTCTTTACTTAATTATTCTTTTAGGCATTTTATGCGTGAAATTTTAGGTTTCCTAACTGTTTTTAAAGAAACAAGGCTTTTTAACCCATAGATTTCAATGCAGCATATGTATCCGCACACTGCTGGGCAACGCCTCTCTGCAGTATAATTGTGGATTATTCCAGCCTTGGTGTTAGAATAATCTTAATTTTAATAAAGACAGGAGGCAAATATTTTGCAATCTCTTTTCTTTACTAAACCATCAGCAGCAAAGAGAGTTTTACATAGCAACAGAAGTAAACCAATAGACAACAAAAGAGCAGTAAATCCTTGCCACGCCCTATCTGATCGAGCAGGAGATCCATAAAGTAGAAAACCCGGAAAACTGAGGAAGAGGAGCCCAAGACTAAACAGGAGCCAACGAGATGGGCAGTTGAAGAACCAGAAGCCAACGGGCGTCGAAGAGGATGGAAGACCAACGGGTCTGCAGAAACAAATCAAGCTAAGGAGAAAAAGACAGGATACGTGAAAGTACCAGGTCATGGAAACTTGCCAATAAACAGTCAGCTAACCGACTTGCTAAGGCCAAAAATATATGAGTTATCAAAGTAAGGAAGGAGTCCTAAACCAGGCTAAACCAAATATGCAAACAACAAACCCTACTAAGGGGAGAAAACGGTTAGAGAAAGAAGGACACAAGGCCAATAGCCAAGAGGGCGAGCAATTAATTATCAATGTAAATTTATTATGGGTTTTTTTTAACCATAGAATACCGGTACAATGTGAAAGACACACGGGCGGGCGGGGAAAAATATTCACCTCCTGTCTTTATTAAAATGAAGATTATTCTAACACCAAGGCTGGAATAATCCACAATTTTATATCAAGTCAGGAGGCTTCATATTTTGCAGTTTTAAAACTGCACCAGAGCTCCAGATGCATGAGTACGAGGGTGAAAATAAAAGGTACGAAAGGTGACCGCCCTAGACCAATCAGCGGCCGCTAATATGTCGGACAGGGAGCCCCCGGCTTCCACAACAGTGGAAGCCGCCGCCCCCTGCACAGAGTGAGCGACGAAGTGAGGAGCAACGCCCGCTAAGGAGAGCATCCAGCGAACCCATCTAGAGAGCGTAGGGGAGGAAACAGGTTTGTAAGGGGAAACATAGGTGTCACGGGATGCCCCAAGAGGCTCGGCCACAAACCCCAGGACCCTCAGCCAGGGACAGCTTTAATGTCGCTGGGGTTACTGTGGACTCTTCAGTGCCGTTGCACCATAGGGACATATGTCATGGAGTTGAGGTAACGCTCCATGCTTCAAACCCCAAGAGACTTTATGTTCATTTATATCGTATGATTTTAAATATATTTTACATCGTTTGTTTTTAGTTAATTTAGTTTAGTGTTAAATGACATAGCTTTGGTTTTAAAACACTATATTCCTGTAAGTAAATGTGTTTTTCTGTAGCTAGTAAACAAGCTCTGCTGCTGTGTAATTTATGCATCAGGGTTTTCCCCATTATCTAGCTACATGTTTAATTCAAGGGATCTCTGATAGCGTGTGTTTAATCTGATGTGCTAGTACAATGGATATACAAATGTTGTGTGAGTTGAAGGCTAGAGAATGTAAAGAATGTTTATTGTAAATAACTGACATAACTAATTAGTATGGGTATGCTAGTAATTAGTATGGGTATGCTAGTAATTAGTATGGGTATGCTAGTAATTAGTATGGGTATGCAAATTATGACTGTTGTACTTCAGCATAAATGGTGGCGTTGTTCATTAAAAGAAGTCAGAGAACTCTCAAGCTCAGAGAGAGAGGATCCTGTTGGAACATACAACCGCGTTTGGGGTTTCATTCAGCGACGCTACACTACACTATCACCCTCAGAAGGCAGAGAGCGGCCTTCTGGAGATTCCTAACGGCCCCAGGGCAGAGGAACAGAAGCAGGCCGGTCAAGCTGCTCGAGGCGCTGAGGACAGTGCTTCCAGTAGCCGGGCTGACCGCAACGAAGGGGTGTCTGGAGAGCCAGGACCGACGGAAGGGAACGGTTCCTTCACAATAGGAGACCAAGAGCTGGCCGACAGGGGAGGAGCATAAAGGACTTAAGCGGGAGAGGTAGGTTGTAATGCACCGAGCGACACACCGGAGAGGGTCGGAGGGTGTCATGGAGCTGACGTGGCGCTCCACGCTTCAAACCCCAAGAGACTTTATGTTCATTTATATCGTGTGATTTTAAATATATTTTGCAGTGTTTGGTTTTAGTTTAAATTAGTTTAGTGTAAATTGCGTAGCTTTAGTTTTAAATATACTTATATTCCTGTAGGTAAATGTGTTTCTGTATAGCCGGTAAACAAGCTTTACTTCTGTGTAATTTATGCAACAGGGCTTTTACCCTTATCTGGCTGAATGTTTGATTCAAGAAGTCTGGGATAGTGTTTGTCTTTAATCTGATGTGCTAGAACAATAGATTATGTAAATGTTGTGTGAGCTAAAGAATGTAAAGAATGTTTATTGTAAATATCTACCTGACATAATGTAATTAACATTTTAGTAGGACGATGTGCGTCATTTATGCAAATTATGGCTGTTGGATCTCAGCATAAGTAGTGGCGTTTTTGTTCATTAAAGCTCAGAGAGAGAGAGCGAATCCTGTTTTAAAGCATACAGCCGTGTCTGGTGTTTTATTCAGCTACGCTACACTCAACCTCAGAAGGCACAGAGCGGCCTTCTGGAAATTCCTAACGGCTCCAGGGCAGAGAAACAGAAGCAGGCGGGTCAAGCTGCTCGAGGCGCTGAGGACAGCGCTCCCAGTAGCCAGGCTGACCGCAACGAAGGGGTGTCTGGAGAGTCAGGACAGGAGGAAGAGAACGGTTCCGTCAGAGGGAAAGTAAGGGTAGAAAACCTCAGGAGATAGTGTTTTAGTACGCCTAGTAAGTTTGAAAACGACGCTCTCCGGGGAGAAAGCCAGAGCGTCTATTATAATATTGCATGTCCAAAGCTGATCCACCACAACAGAAGAACAATGTACAATAGGCTTAAAATAAAATGTCCTAAAGGTAGATTCTCTGGACCAATCTGCTGTACGCAAAAGATCCTCCGGACGACAACCAGCCGAAATGGCAGACGATGCCATAACAATACGGTCCGAATGAGCTCTGAACAGCGTAACGTCAATACCCGCCAGACTCAGGAGCCACTTCAACCAATGCACTAAGGTAGTAGAGCCCACTGGCCGATATGGAGATCGAAAAGAAACAAAGGGGTAACCCCTGAGGAACGAAGCGACACCGTACGAGACTCATTCCAAAAGACAAACCACTGGACAAAGTTCCGGACATGTAGGGAAAGCCAGGTAAACAACCTTAGAAATTGCCATCTTAGTGCGACAAGAAATATCAAAACGAACACGTTCTGGTATGAAAGATTGGACCTGAAAATCTAACGCTCTGACATCACCGACCCTTTTACAGGAAATTAAGCATAATAAACATAACAATTTAGCCGAGAGTTGTTGTAAAGGTAACAAGGAATTCGAAGGCCAACTTCTAATAAAACGAAGCAATATCGTAACATCCCACGTAATCGCGCATCGCGGTAAAGGTGGACGATCATATCTAATTCCCTTGAGTAAACGAGACACCAAAGGAACACCAAGAAATCCAACATGATGGGCCGATAGAGCTGAGCGATAGACATTTAAATTGCGATACGCCTTCCCAGAGTCAAAAACTTCCGACAAGAATTCCAAAACAAAATTTAAAAAAAAGGTGCCTGAAAGGGATCCAGAGTCCGTTCCAAACACCAACCAGACCATTGTCTCCATGCAGCATCGTAGCATGACCGGGTCGCCGGAGCCCATGCTCTCCGTAAGAGCTCACTAACTCTTTCTGAAACACCTGTTGAGACTCCGAGACCCCCGTCACCAGCCATGCCAATAGTCGACATCCGTTGTGAGACAACAACGGATGTGGAGATAGATCTGCATCCACCAACAAGTCCAGAAGATTCGGCAACAACCTAGGATAATCCATTGACAGTTCCAATAGAATCGTGAACCACGACTGACTTGACCAGAAAGGCGTGACCATCACCACTTCCGACTGTAGAGCTCTGACACGTTTGAGTGCGCGCGTTATCAGTGGAAAGGGAGGAAACGCGTAAAGACGATGTGGCGGCCAATCCTGAAGGAAGGCATCCTCTACTGCAGTTATCATAGATTTCCCCTCTCCGGAAAACGGAATGGTGCGAGGAGTTGGAGAATGGGATGGAACTGAAGTAAACTCAATTACAAAACCCTTGACTGTATTCAATACCCAAGCATCTGACGTAAGAAATTTCCACTGATGATGAAACTTTGCCAAACGACCCGCGACCTTGCACTGAGACGCCATCAACAATCTTAGACCTACCTGCTGGCCGTCTGAAGATGGAGCCTCCTCTATAGCCGCTAAAGCTGCGGCTGCACCAAGGCCTGGAACGTGTCGGGAAGAAAGGACTGGGAGTAGGTTGCTCGAAACCGGGACTACTTTCTTTTGCACTGGGGCCATAGGTTGGACAGGTAACAAACCCTGCACGGCCGGTAGCTCGACCCCGTAACCTACCGGCCCTCCCAAAACACGCCCCCTATGAAAAACTTTGAGGGAATGCGACACTTTATCAATATTTGTAAAAGCGCCAGCATATTCCCCCATTTCCTTAATAAATCCCTTTCCAAAAAGGAATCCTTGTGCTGAAGCGCCCAAATCAGTATCAGCTATATTCGACAACTTGGGGTCAACTTTAAGTAAAATAGACATTAAGCTCCCATGTAGGAAACAGTGTGGTCGACTATGCAATCACAGATATGAACTCCACTCACATCAATGCCTTCACCGTCACCCCACAAACACACCTGTCAGACCACAGCCAACTACTGCTTTATATTAAATCCTCAAACAAACCATCCTCAAAACCCCATCAGAGCGGACTGTACAACCTCCCACCATCGTTCAAATGGACCAGACACTCTACCATAGCCTACAGAGAGGTCATCAACAGACCCGACATCAAAGATCAGCTAACAGTCTTTCAAAACCATACCTATGTACTAAGTCCCCAGGGGGTGAACCAAGCAGCAAAGGACCTCCACAGCATACTACACACCATCACAGAGACCTCCAACATTAAAAAAGTCAACTTCAAGAAATCATCCAATAAACAACCCAATAAATGGTTTGACAAAGAATGCAGAAAACTAAGAAACAACCTGCGAACAGTCTCAAATAAAAAACACAGAGACCCCGACAACCTCGACCTGAGGATCACTCATGGTGTCCTGCAGAAAAACTATAAACAAATCCTCAAAAAGAAAAAACAAAACTTCATCTCCCAAAACCTTCAACAACTGGAAGAGGCTCTTCAGGAAAACTCTTTCTGGGAAACTTGGAGTCAAATCGTCTCAGGATCCAAGAAAAACCACCTCCACATCCAAAATGGCAACATCTGGCTCAACTACTTCAAGAGCCTGTACAAAGACATTCCCAAAGAGGAGCTAACTGGGGAACAGGAACACATCATCAGAAGACTACATGAACTGGAGGAAAAAAATCAAGGATTTCCAAAAGCCGTTAGTAGAAAAAATGCAAGATCTGCGAAGTAAAAAAGCCAGCGGGATGGATGGAATTCTTCCAGAGATGATTAAACACGGCTCTCCAGAAGTACACGCCGCAATATGTAAAGTTTTCAACCTGGTCCTGAGCGTTGGATTCTACCCTCAAGTATGGAACCAAGGCCTCATAACACCCATCCATAAGAGTGGAGACCAATACGATCCAGCCAACTACAGAGGGATATGTGTCAGCAGCCGCTGGGAAAACTGTTCAATAGCATCCAGAACAAAAGAATCCTCAGCTTCCTGACACAGCATAACGTCCTCAACAGAAGCCAAGCGGGGTTCATGCCAAACCATCGCACTACAGATCACATCTACACCCTGCACAGTCTTCTCAAGGACCATGTCCACAATACAAAACATGGGAAAATATTTGCCTGCTTTGTGGACTTTAAGAAGGCCTTTGACTCAGTGTGGCCCCCAGGCCTTTCCTCAAACTACTGGAGAGTGGAATAGGAGGAAAAACCTATGACGTCATCAAGAGCTCATATAATGAGAACTTCTCCAGCATAAAGGTGAATGGGAAGAGAACAGAGTACTTCCGGCAGGCTCGTGGAGTCAGACAAGGCTGCAGCCTAAGTCCAACCCTCTTTAACATCTACATCAATGGACTGGCTGAAGCTCTAGAATCCTCCTCAGCACCAGGACTAACTCTACAGGACACCGAGGTGAAGTTCCTGTTGTATGCAGATGACCTCCTATTACTGTCACCAACAGAGAGAGGTCTACAAGACAGCCTGGAAGTGCTGGAAAAATACAGTGCGGCATGGGCACTACCCATCAACCAAAAGAAAACAAAGGTCATGGTTTTCGAAAGGAAGAACGCAAAAACCACGAGTTCCTCTATCACACTTAATGACTGCACTCTTGATGAAGCCAACAGCTACACATACCTCGGCCTAGAAACAAACCGGTCGGGAAGTTTCAAAACCAGCCATAGAGGCCCTAAGAGACAAGGCGTGTAGAACCTTCTATGCCATCAGGAGAAACCTCTACAAACTAAAACCGCCTGTAAGAGTCTGGCTTAAAATAATTGATAGCGTCATCACTCCAATCCTCCTTTATGGCAGTGAAGTATGGGGCCACATCACCTACCCTGACCAACCCAAATGGGACACCAGCCCAAAAGAAATATTCCATTTGGAATTCTGCAAGCACCTCCTCCAAGTCCATCGGAGCACCTCTAACAATGCTTGCAGGGCCGAGCTGGGCAGACTCCCCTTACTTCTTGCAGTACAGAAGAGGGCGCTATCATACTGGGACCACCTAAACATCAGCAGCCTCAACTCATACCACCATAAAGCCCTACTGGCCAACAAGGACCACCCCAAACCATGTGGGCTGCAACAACTCATATCCACCCTGGTCATCCAAAGCCCCCATGAATGCAACCTGACAAAATATCAAATAAAAGGCCCTAATTAACGATTCCAGGGAAAACTATATCAGAGAATGGAGACATGATATAGCAAACTCCCAGAAACTCACCATTTACCAATCCTTACAGAGGGAATACAAACTGACCCCATACCTGGAGGTACTACAAGACCCCAAGGACAGACAGATCCTGAGCCGCTACAGACTGAGCGCCCACAGCCTGGAAATTGAATCAGGGCGGCATAGACAGACCTACAAGCCCAGGGAGAATAGACTGTGCCAGCATTGTGACCAGGAGGCCCTGGAAGATGAGGTCCACTTCCTCCTACAGTGCCCCAAGTACTCAGCACTGAGGGACACTCACTTCCAGAGACTCTGCGCTCTCATCCCGGACTTCACCTCTATAGAAGAGACGAGTGTCACGGAATGACCCAAGAGGCTCAGCAGCAAAGCCCAGGACTCTCAGCCAGGGACAGTTTCAATGGCGTTTGGGTTACTGTGGACTCTTAAGTGCCGTTGCACCGTAGGAACACCTTGATTTCTTTATTAGATGTAGTTGTTATTGCGTGATGTAATAAAAGTGTTCCCTGTATGTATAACCGTGTAAAGTATGTAAGACACCCCTTGTTTGATTCTGGCCGTCGCCATTGCCCATCCCCTCGTGGGTCTGGAGAGAACAAAGGGATTCCAGGCTCAAAATGGGGGCCGAGCTGGATCCGGTCGAAAGGTGGTCGAATCGAAAAGTGGCCGAATCGTAAAAATGGCCGATTCGGAACGTGCGTAACGAATCGGCACCACCCCGATTCGGGGACGACCAATCTGAATCGGGACCAATGTCCCCAACTCAAGAAAGGGCCAATGAGACCCATGGGGGGCGGGCAGGGATTCCATTGTCTTGTCTTTGTATGACTGTTGATAAATACATGTGAAGTTCTCAGTAAAAATCAGTTCAACCTGTACATACAGCTTTGCCTGGTGTCTTCCTTGAGCCTTCCCTACATGAGATTCCCCGCAGTCTCTTGCACACCCATTGCCCAGGTACCGAGCCAGCGACCCCTGTGGCTGAGCCCGCGCATCGGCACATCGAACGGCCGTATCCACTAACTCCGCATCCCCGAATCGGAGCAGCGGCGCTTCGTCCGCGCATCGGCCCAACGAACCGCCGCATCCACTGTAACTCCGCATCTCCGAGTCGGAGCAGCGGCGCTTCTTCCGTGCATCGACCCATCGAAACGCTGCACGTCCGAAACGTTTCCCTCCAGAGCGGCTAAACCAGCAGACGGTCCCATCTTCCTCAAGGTCAGTGGATCAGCCGCTCGAGACGCCGAGTGCCGTGACGCTCGGTAGTCGGGCTGGTCTCTTGCAGGGGTCCTTCCCTGTATCCCGCCAACCCATTGCCAGGGTCATTCCAGGCCGCTCGAGACGCCGAGTGCCGTGCCACTCGGTAGACGGGTCGGGCGGTGAGTGCACAAGGAGGGGCAGATAGGAGCACACCCGCAGGCGGACGACACCCATTCCGTCACAACGAGGAAACTCCACATCATACTGGGAGAAGAGACGAGGAAACTCCACATCATACTGGGAGAAGAGACGAGGAAACTCCACATCATACTGGGAGAAGAGACGAGGAAACTCCACATCATACTGGGAGAAGAGGAGCCGGCGGTGAAAATATCTGCCCAATACGTCACAGAATGTCACAGACTGAGAGGAACATAAGAGATCCCGGACTTCTAAATCCCCAACACGGACTCGCCCCCATCCCACTTCACATGATCCCTTACCCCTGATAATGTCCATGGACTTACCCATCCCCCCCCATATATATGTCCCACTATCCCCCCTCCTCTCCATATGTTTTGGCAATGCTAAAATGCATTTGGTCCTGCCAATAAAGCTTTTTTTGATTTGATTTTGACTTTCTCCGCTCAGAAGCCAACGCCGCATTAGTGTTGCCTAAAAAACATAACGCCCTCTGGGCATAGTTAGTAAAAACAGCAGGATCTAAAAACTGAACCCTGTAATCTGGCCGTCTCAGCCAAATCCAAAACACGCACCATAGGGCCAAGTGCATCAAGCAGTTTATCTTCACATAAACGGAACGCGTGATCGACTCCCCATTTGGTCGCCCAGCCCTGAGGTACAGTATACTCCATAAATTTCTTGTCTATCTCTGGAGTTTGACACAATTTTCCTTCAGTAGTGGGACGCGGACATTCTGCCCTCATCCTCTGCCTAGTAGAACGATCAAGGGCTCTACGGACACTGGCATCCACCTACTGGGTACGTGAGGCTGAGGTGCCCATTCTGAGGACTTTGGGTGCGAAAGGTCCTCTGGGTGGAACATAGGAATCCCTTGAGGGTCATAAAATCAACCCTGAAGACGGTGTTGAAACTGGGAAAACCTCCTCATAATCCAAAGATTCATCCTCAGGAGCGTGTACCTCAATGTAATCCTCGTCCTCCTCTTCTGGATCCTGAATCTCCATATCACCCTCTTGGCTGTCCTCGGAGTCAGGATCCAGAACAGGAGCAGAGGATTTTGGCCTTTTATTTTTTATGAGCGAGACATCACGGCGGTCAGGTGCAGGCCGTTTAATGCCACTAGGGCTTTTATCACACCTGAACTGGTCTGGCAGCGCTGCGGGGTTGCCAGCCCCTCTTTGAATAGGTTTCTTTTTCTCTGTCTCGCTTTTTTACCCACGGCACAAGGCAGGGGTGTCTCTGGGGGTCTCACCGAAGTGAGTGAATTACCCGAGGCTAAAGAGGTATCTGGAGGAGGGACCTGTTTGGCTTCAGCCATAGCCTCTGTCATCGTTCTTTTAAAATCAGCGGATGTCGCTGAAACAGCTGTAAAGACAGCCGCGTTAATTGAGGCTCGTAAAGCCGGGTCAATGAAGGGATACGTGACGTTAGACATACGTTTTGGGGAAAGTTTACTGGCCTGATCATAATTACTGCCCATCATCCGAATCCGACCCTTTATTATCAGGAGAGGAACTGCGGTGAGGAACCTTAGATCGTGGCATCCTGACAAAAACCGCAGTTTGTTGAACCTGCCCTGCTCGTGAAGTAAAGCCATCTACCAGCTGCGCAAGCTAAACTTCCGCACGAGACCTAAAAGCCGCACGAGCTGACAAACTGCCGGGTGAAACTCCGCCCACCCCCGACCCGCGCGAGCGCAGCCGAGAATAAAGTATAAAATGCAATAAAATGAAATTATACGAATAAAAGGGGGAAAAAACAAAGAAATCCGCAAAATACCGCTGGCAAAACCGAAACGGGCATACAAACAGTCTAGGCAAACGCTCGTCACGGTTAAAGCCGTGATCGAGCAAAAAGAAACAAACTCACAAAAACCTAGAAATACATATAAATAAATATACTAGAAACACTTTAGTAATAATACAATATCAATTACAATATCCATTAAAGCAATATCCCACACCAGGAAGAGCAAACATAAAAACGACTTATCTGGTGCAGGAGCAGCAAGAAAAGAGGACGTTTGAAGCTAATCCTGATTGGTTGAAGGAGAAGATGCTACAGGATTGAGTGTACCTGATGTTTTTTTGTTTAAATGTTTATCCCATTTATGTTATTATATATATATTCTATACTTGCTGCTATATTAAAAGGCAAGAAAAGAGATGCTCGCTCCTGGCACCCGGCCAAGCGGTGGACATATCGCTCCAGGGTCCACCTGCGAGTCTCCCGGGACGTCAGAGGAATCTGTTACAGGTACAGACGGAGCGCGTGCAAAGCGACCTCAGAGGAATCTGATACAGGGACAGACTGAGCGCGTGCAAAGCGACTTCAGAGGAATCTGTTACAGGGACAGACTGAGCGCGTGCAAAGCGACCTCAGAGGAATCTGTTACAGGAACAGACTGAGCGCGTGCAAAGCGACCTCAGAGGAATCTGTTACAGGGACAGACTGAGCGCGTGCAAAGCGACCTCAGAGGAATCTGTTACAGGAACAGACTGAGCGCGGGCAAAGAGACCTCAGAGGAATCTGTTACAGGGACAGAGTGAGCGCGTGCAAAGCGACCTCAGAGGAATCTGTTACAGGGACAGAGTGAGCGCGTGCAAAGCGACCTCAGAGGAATCTGTTACAGGGACAGACTGAGCGCGTGCAAAGCGACCTCAGAGGTATCTGTTACAGGGACAGACTGAGCACGGGCAAAGCGACCTCAGAGGAATCTGTTACAGGGACAGACTGAACGCGTGCAAAGTGAGCTCAGAGGAATCTGTTACAGGAACAGACGGAGCGCGTGCAAAGCGACCTCAGAGGAATCTGTTACAGGGACAGACTGAGCGCGTGCAAAGCGACCTCAGAGGAATCTGTTACAGGAACAGACTGAGCGCGGGCAAAGAGACCTCAGAGGAATCTGTTACAGGGACAGAGTGAGCGCGTGCAAAGCGACCTCAGAGGAATCTGTTACAGGAACAGAGTGAGCGCGTGCAAAGCGACCTCAGAGGAATCTGTTACAGGGACAGAGTGAGCGCGTGCAAAGCGACCTCAGAGGAATCTGTTACAGGGACAGACTGAGCGCGTGCAAAGCGACCTCAGAGGTATCTGTTACAGGGACAGACTGAGCACGTGCAAAGCGACCTCAGAGGAATCTGTTACAGGGACAGACTGAGCGCGTGCAAAGCAACCTCAGAGGTATCTGTTACAGGGAACGACTGAGCACGTGCAAAGCGACCTCAGAGGTATCTGTTACAGGGACAGACTGAGCGCGTGCAAAGCGACCTCAGAGGTATCTGTTACAGGGACAGACTGAGCACGTGCAAAGCGACCTCAGAGGAATCTGTTACAGGGACAGACTGAGCGCGTGCAAAGTGAGCTCAGAGGAATCTGTTACCAGGGACAGACTGAGCGCGTGCAAAGCGACCTCAGAGGAATCTGTTACAGGGACAGACTGAGCGCGTGCAAAGCGACCTCAGAGGTATCTGTTACAGGGACAGACTGAGCGCGTGCAAAGTGAGCTCAGACATGGCAGATTGAAAGAAACGTCCTTAAATCTTTTTTATTATTTATTTTAACCTTATTTCCAGGAAAAATAAAAGTATAATAAATACTCGCAGCTGTTTGACATTTACAAAATGTGTTTTGTGCTGGAAAACTCTCCAGCTGCGCAGTTTATAGGATCCGTCACCAATGCCGCTCACTATAGGCCCTTCACATGTCCGGGTAGTTCTGCAGGCTGTGAGGTTGCGGCTGGTCCAGATACTCCGTGATTGGGGTCGAAAATGTGGACGTCTTCTTAAATGGAGTGTCCCGTGTCCTGACGTCTGTCACTCCCTGAAACAGGAGGCAGATAGGCAGATGGACAGGGGACGGGAAAGACATGAGGGTAGACAGACAGGAGAGACAAACATAAAGGGGGGAGAATAAGAGACAGCCGAGTACTTACAGTGACCCTGTGTGTGTTCTCCAGCCAGAAGGACACGGCCTGGTCCGTGCGAAAGTTGTGATCCTAAAACACACAGACAATTAATTATTGTTTGTATTACACGCCGTTACTCGCCCACCTCCCTGTATTACACGCCGTTACTCGCCCTCCTCCCTGTATTACACGCCGTTACTCGCCCACCTCCCTGTATTACACGCCGTTACTCGCCCTCCTCCCTGTATTACACGCCGTTAACTCGCCCTCCTTCCTGTATTACACGCCGTTACTCGCCCTTCCCTGTATTACACGCCGTTACTCGCCCTCCTCCCTGTATTACACGCCTTACTCGCCCTCCTCCCTGTATTACACGCCGTTACTCGCTCCTCCCTGTATTACACGCCGTTACTCGCCCTCCTCCCTGTATTACACGCCGTTACTCGCCCTCCTCCCTGTATTACACGCCGTTACTCGCCCTCCCTGTAGTACACGCCGTTACTCGCCCTCCTCCCTGTATTACACGCCGTTACTCGCCCTCCTCCTGTATTACACGCCGTTACTCGCCCTCCTCCCTGTATTACACGCCGTTACTCGCCCTCCTCCCTGTATTACACGCCGTTACTCGCCCTCCTCCCTGTATTACACGCCCTCCGTGTATTACACGCCGTTACTCGCCCTCCTCCCTGTATTACACGCCGTTACTCGCCCTCCTTCCTGTATTACACGCCGTTACTCGCCCTCCTCCCTGTATTACACGCCGTTACTCGCCCTCCTCCCTGTATTACACGCCGTTACTCGCCCTCCTCCCTGTATTACACGCCGTTACTCGCCCTCCTCCCTGTATTACACGCCGTTACTCGCCCTCCTCCCTGTATTACACGCCGTTACTCGCCCTCCTCCCTGTATTAGACGCCGTTACTCGGCCTCCTCCCTGTATTACACGCCCTCCTCCCTGTATTACTCGCCCTCCTCCCTGTATTACTCGCCCTCCTCCCTGTATTACTCGCCCTCCTCCCTGTATTACTCGCCCTCCTCCCTGTATTACTCGCCCTCCTCCCTGTATTACTCGCCCTCCTCCCTGTATTACACGCCCTCCTCCCTGTATTACACGCCCTCCTCCCTGTATTACTCGCCCTCCTCCCTGTATTACTCGCCCTCCTCCCTGTATTACACGCCCTCCTCCCTGTATTACACGCCCTCCTCCCTGTATTACACGCCCTCCTCCCTGTATTACACGCCCTCCTCCCTGTATTACACGCCCTCCTCCCTGTATTACACGCCCTGCTCCCTGTATTACACGCCCTCCTCCCTGTATTACACGCCCTCCTCCCTGTATTACACGCCCTCCTCCCTGTATTACACGCCCTCCTCCCTGTATTACACGCCCTCCTCCCTGTATTACACGCCCTGCTCCCTGTATTACACGCCCTGCTCCCTGTATTACACGCCCTCCTCCCTGTATTACACGCCCTCCTCCCTGTATTACACGCCCTCCTCCCTGTATTACACGCCCTCCTCCCTGTATTACACGCCCTCCTCCCTGTATTACACGTATGCTGCAGTACAGTGGCCATTATTAATTAGTGAGTACCTTGGTGGCTGCCGGAGTCCGTGGTGTAAATCCATCCACGCGGAAGTCTTTTTTTGTCGTTGACTCCTTCACCGCGGGATCCTTGGGAGGAGAGTGCAGCTCATCCATCACTTCCTTACTACGAGAGAGAGCGACACACCATGCGGTATCAGGTCAAAACCACGGCAGCCTTCACTGCAACAGCACGCACAGAGGGAGGCTCGGGCTCTGTCACCGTCAGTATCACACGCACAGAGGGAGGCTCGGGCTCTGTCACCGTCAGTATCACACGCACAGAGGGAGGCTCGGGCTCTGTCACCGTCAGTATCACACGCACAGAGGGAGGCTCGGGCTCTCTCACCGTCAGTATCACACGCACAGAGGGAGGCTCGGGCTCTGTCACCGTCAGTATCACACGCACAGAGGGAGGCTCGGGCTCTGTCACCGTCAGTATCACACGCACAGAGGGAGGCTCGGGCTCTCTCACCGTCAGTATCACATGCACAGAGGGAGGCTCGGGCTCTGTCACCGTCAGTATCACACGCACAGAGGGAGGCTCGGGCTCTGTCACCGTCAGTATCACACGCACAGAGGGAGGCTCGGGCTCTGTCACCGTCAGTATCACACGCACAGAGGGAGGCTCGGGCTCTGTCACCGTCAGTATCACACGCACAGAGGGAGGCTCGGGCTCTCTCACCGTCAGTATCACATGCACAGAGGAGGCTCGGGCTCTGTCACCGTCAGTATCACACGCACAGAGGGAGGCTCGGGCTCTCTCACCGTCAGTATCACATGCACAGAGGGAGGCTCGGGCTCTGTCACCGTCAGTATCACATTCACAGAGGGAGGCTCGGGTCTGTCACCGTCAGTATCACACGCACAGAGGGAGGCTCGGGCTCTCTCACCGTCAGTATCACATTCACAGAGGGAGGCTCGGGCTCTGTCACCGTCAGTATCACACGCACAGAGGGAGGCTCGGGCTCTCTCACCGTCAGTATCACATGCACAGAGGGAGGCTCGGGCTCTGTCACCGTCAGTATCACACGCACAGAGGGAGGCTCGGGCTCTGTCACCGTCAGTATCACACGCACCAGAGGGAGGCTCGGGCTCTGTCACCGTCAGTATCACACGCACAGAGGGAGGCTCGGGCTCTCTCACCGTCAGTATCACACGCACAGAGGGAGGCTCGGGCTCTGTCACCGTCAGTATCACATTCACAGAGGGAGGCTCGGGCTCTGTCACCGTCAGTATCACACGCACAGAGGGAGGCTCGGGCTCTGTCACCGTCAGTATCACACGCACAGAGGGAGGCTCGGGCTCTGTCACCGTCAGTATCACATTCACAGAGGAGGCTCGGGCTCTGTCACCGTCAGTATCACACGCACAGAGGGAGGCTCGGGCTCTCTCACCGTCAGTATCACATTCACAGAGGGAGGCTCGGGCTCTCTCACCGTCAGTAACAGGATTTACCTGAACTTCATATAAAGGAATCTTTGGAGCATTTCTTCCCGTTGACCTGTAGTAAATATATCGGATTAGTGTCATATGACGGCATACTGTCACATTATCTGCAAGTAGTCAACCCCTGCCAGGGCCCCCCCCCCTTCCGTGTACTGCCAGGCACCAGCCAGCAAGTGGCACCAACCAGCAAGTGGCACCAACCAGCACGAAATCCAATCTGGAAGTGTATAATAGTGCCCCTCTAGTGGGGGCAGGGATGTCACGGATAGAGATGAGCTGTTCAGTTCGATCAGTTCGGAGTTCGATTCGAACTTTGGCCGTTCGCAAGTTCGCGAACTTCCAACTTTTTGGTGTGTTCGGTCTCAAAAAAAAAAATTGAAAAAAGTATAAACAAAATGCTTAAAAAAAATACTAAAAAATCTAGAGATAAAGAGACGCTTTACTGCAGAATATTATAAGCAACGGTTTATTAGATATTGAATTAAAAACTAATGTCTACGTGCAAAGATTCTCACCTCTAAATGACCTGTGCTCTCAAACAGCATAAACAACAGGTGTTAATTAGTGTTTGGAAATAACATGTGCTTCTAATTAGTCTGGTCTAATGAATTTGATACATTGTCTGTAGACTGAGGGTGTCTGGAGGTGTCGCCTGAACATGTATCAAACAACACCTGTGCTTCTGAGAAGTGTTAATTTCTCTACTAAATCTTCTTCTGATATGCTGTTTAACCCCTTAGCTCATTTTTACCGCTTTCGCTCATCGTGTTTAAACACGATTTGAAGCCACATTTTATTAAATGACCCAGACAGATTAGATATCGTTCTTTCTGTCAGACTCCGCAGATTCATAATATATCATTTTTATATGTATACGTCATGTTCTGCCTGTATATTATGACAAAAAAATGCAATAAAAATTGAATTTTTAATCATCTGCTGGTGTAAAGTGTTTTTTTCCCCCACATTTTAGCACATGAGCGTTTGCGGTTATGGGGTGCGCTTGTACAAAAATTAGAAATGGGGACATTTTTTGGGGGGAATTACGTGATTTATAGCAAACGCACCCCATAGAAAAAATCATTAGTGCAGCATTATTGTTCACAGCTGCATTAATAAAAATAACACACAAAAAAATACATGTTTTTTCCTTTTTTTTTTTACTTTGTACCTGGTCATGTTTACTTTATACTCGCCATGTTGGGTATCATGCTCAGGCCTTTCGATTTGACGCCCTCCATGACCCCGTAGCTGCCATGGTTCTGGAGATATCAGGGTTCAAATGAACCCCTAATCTCCACCAGGGGATTCCGGGCAGCTAGGGGTTCCCCGGCTATCTGACGTCATCACGCTATGAGTGAGGATGTCAGGCAGTGAGGGGGACCCGGAGGTGGAGCCGCCATCCAAGATGGCGGCCCCCACCGGAGCTAGGCCGCACTTCGGCGCCTTGCGGCGCCGAAGTGCGACCGGTGCCTAAGGGGTTAAAGCCAGGCACCGCTTAAAAGGGGAGACTCTCCTTTTAAGCGGTGCCTGGCTTTTTTTGTGGGACCTCCGATCGGGAGGGAGAGGGATCCCTCCCTTCCAGGCGATCTCCCGGCATTGCCGAGGGGGTCGCCTGAAAATGATCATCGCGCATTGGCGTCTGAGGACGCTGAAGTCAGAACGCCACAGGACCCCGAACACAGAGGGGAGTATCTCCGCCGGGAGATCCCGCAAAGCTGATGACGTGTGGGACACGTCCTCCTCAGCATACAGTGGGAGTAACTGAGGACGTGTCAGCAGTGAAGGGGTTAAAAAGGTTTTGTTTTTAAAACTTTTTTGTCCTTGTTTCCTGTCCCCCAGGGCACTACCCGGACCCGGACATTGTTTTTTAATGTGTCTATACATCCTAGAAATCCGCCACTTCACGGGCAGGTTATGGGGACCTCCTAGGCACAATATTTGAAGGAACTTTTAATTTTTATTTTTAACCCTTATTTTCAAAACTCACTGTCCCTTTAAAAATGCTTTTTTTTTGTACTTTTTTGTCCTTGTTTCCTGTCCCCCAGGCACTACCCGGACCCCCTACACCTTTTAAGGGAAACATCTAGCATATATGCCCTCTTGGAGGACACTCTAAAAATCGAATTTTGGTCCCATTGACTTGCATTGAGTTCGTGTTCGAGTTCGAATTCGAACTTTTGAAAAGTTCGAGTTCGAATGCGAACCGAACTCGGAGGTGTTCGGGCTCATCCCTAGTCACAGACCAACTCTGGCTCTCTAGACACTCGCTCACCAAGATCGACCGGCCTTCGAATCGCTCCGGATTCGAAGCCCGGTCAGCCGATCTGCTCATTAGGTCCGCTGCTCCTTGCGGTGTGATATGGAGTGGAAGAACCGCTGAGTATCTTCCATGGTAAGTGATGTAGCTCTGAATGAAACACCAGGCAGGTTGTATGTTTCAAACAGAATGTACATAAGTGAGTTCGTAAGGCTTGAAACTGCTGGCAGATTAATCCTCTCAGCCAACAGGGTGAAGCACACAATCTCACAATCAGTTATCACACACCATTTAATAATCCATTGGGACAGTGTTTGCCTGACAGGCTGAATCAAAACTTATA